>PQWD01003598.1:152214-178502 GCA_019425675.1 Leucinodes orbonalis | reverse complement strand
AGATGTTTTGGGAAGGTGGAGGTTGAATTAAGAAAAGCCGAGATATCTAGTGCAAAATGGGGCAGACCTATGTTCAAAAATTGACTGCTATAGGTTAAAGAGAAATTTTATAATTTAAAATTTAGGTTACTAAGCGGGTCTCAAGCCATAGGGGCGGGCGTATAAGAAAATCGCATATTTTTTTATATTACCAATCGTTTCTAAATATGTATATCGACACACAATGTATTTTTTTTTGTCACAAATATCAAAAACAATTAAAATACACATACAAATTTTATTAATGTAGGTACACCGAGGACTCAGATATTAAGTTTTTACTGAAAGTGGTGATTTTTAGCCCTCTGGCTTAAGGCCCGCGACTTGTTTCTTTGTTGTTGTAGAAATAATGTTCATGTAATGGTCATCGTAGCACAAATGCTACGAAAACAGCTACGATTTTTTGTTCATTGAATAGCGAAGCAATTAAGACACCCGTTTCGTTACAAGCTTACAAGTTAGCTAGTAAACATAAACTAAGCATCTTATAAGGCCTACCTCCGTGGTCTATTGAGTACAGCCTTCGGTCTAGATCGCCGTGGGCCGTCGTGGGTTCGATTCCCACGGAGATACGAGTACGTCACTTTGTACAATTCTGTCTAGATCGCCGTGGGACTCCATGGGTTCGATTCCCGCGGTTAAACGTCACTTTGTGCGATTTTCCCTGTTTGGATAAGACATTGCACCCGATAGTCAGAAAAGAAAGACGATTCACTGCTTCGGAGGGCACTCAAGTGATCCTGACTACAATCTTAGGTAGTCGTTAACACCTACCAATCAGCATTGAGCCCGCGTGGTGGGTTACAATCTACCAACAGCTATGCTGTGCGGGACGGTCTATGCCCTGAAGAGAGCCGTTATAGGCTGATGATGATGTTGCATGACTAATTGGTATTTAAGGCATGTGGTGACTAATTAAGCTATTAGGAAGACTAATTTAATCATGTGGTAACGGCAGAAAAGTAGCTCCTTTGGAGTAGTGAGTGTCCATTGGTACCCCAGCCATGGAAACTGGCTATTCCGAAGTATCTAACCATCACTTATCACCATACGGATCATCTACGCATTTGCCTAACCACTATAAATCTATGCATATAAATAAAATTAGAGTGTCTGTTTGTTGTATTACAAAAAGGTTTTTAGTACATAAATATGAATATACATATACGGAGTAAATATACACCGAAACAACATTTTTTAAAATTTTTGTCTTGTGTCCGTCTGTTTGTTCCTTGTAATCTATGAAACAGCGGGACCGATTTCAACGGGATATTTTCAGCAGGTAGCTGATGTAATAAAAACATAGTGTTACGGACAGACGCGATGCGACAGTGATTTGTGTTGATTGTGAATTTAAGTTTAAGTGAATCTAGTTTAACGTTTAAATTGTTTAATTGTAGTATGATTATGATAAGTGATTTTAGTTTAAAATATAGTAAGATATTTGTTTAATGTTTAAATTGTAAGTTCATAGCTCTTTGTAATGTATAAAAGAGATAGCACTATTGTAAAGTCGCACTTTCCACAGGCCACTAGTTGCGAACCACAAATTAGTACTTAAGCAGGGCCAAATTATGTTAATATTGTATCACATCGGGGTATTCATCGAGAATCAACAAGTCAGCAGAACATTGGATCAAGATACAACGCGCAGTTACCAGCAAGCCTCCGACAAAGTAGCAAGTAACAAGAACGTGAAGAGTGAACTTCTACTGGGAATAATCATAGGAAGCTGGAAGAACGAACTTTGTAAATAACTGTAAAAATAAAATCGCCGGCTATTGCAAGTTAAACTAGTGTTTTATTCTGGTCGCCAATACATAGGCAATTTTGATTTTAGAAAAATCTATATTTTGAAGTTTCGCTATTTCATGACGCGGCACGCAGCTCAAGACGCTTTAACGCGACTTAACGAAGCGATTTTAGGTTATGTTTTCCTGCGGGAGAATATCTTATACCGCGGGGCACAACTAGTATAAAATAAAAAATACAACTTACCACGTTCGAGCTACCGGCGCGTGACAGACGTATATGTACCTCTGGACTGCCAGGGCGAGGGTCAGCCAGATGCTGGCTGTGTGGAACATAGCCGGTATCACCTGGAACAATACATAAATAAATAAAATTCGTTTATTTTGCCACATATCCCATATTAAAACTAATTTAAAATGAAAAACATTAAATAAATAAATATAATAAACATATCCACTGACTCACACAGCCCTATCTAAAGCTTGAAATTAGGGTACAACTGATAAACATTTATTATATTTAACTTGAATATTTTTTGAAATACATACATAGTATACACAGGAATACCGAGACCATTATAAACAGATATGTTCATACACACAAATGTTTGTAATGCCCGGGGATCGAACCCGAAACCATTGGCGTAGTAGCCGACTGCTCGACTATTACACCACACACATGCACATACATCCACAAAATAATCACCCACCCATATTCTTTTAACCAATACCCTCTAGATTGAAAGGCAATATGAGCCATCGACGCCTTAAAAGTTATTCTTTTACCCGGAATCCTAGGATGCTACATGTCTTCTTGGATTGTCACGTCAGTTTTCTGTTCGTATACTACCGCCATGTCTTAAAACCACAGATTTCCCAATACAGGAGATGGGGCAAGCCGCGTTTAAAGTGTGACAACTGTAAGCTCAACGAGCATACACTGGCTACCAGTTTACGCTCTGTGAGACGAGTCAAGACGCACGAATATTAGAAGAAATTTACCGCTTTTTTCCAAAATGCCATCCTGTGCAATTGTAACATGCCATCATCGCAATGAATCAGTAAATTTACCAAGAAATATAATAACTTTTCACAGGTAAGAACCGAAAACAAATTGCGACACTGGGACTGCCTATAAACTTGGCGGCCTGTCCAGTCTAATGTATATTCTGATGTCTGTGCTTAAAACAGTGCTACTATAATGCACCCAGTATTTTTGTACCAGAAAATATTATGTAATATTATTTTAGGGGATGGCGGTCAGATCTCACAAGTACAATTGAAACTTTCGTTGTTGACTGTACAAAATTCAGTTGAGGTCACTAACTTTATCTGGAACGTGTCCAAACTGCTGAAGTAGCCGTACTTCATGTTTTATGGAAGTCGTAAAAAGTTTTCATAAAACGAAACTATAATATTAATTGTATTACATCATACCTACATAATACTTAACTATAAAACTTATTATATTATTCTTACGGTTTTTTAAATGTTATAAGGTGTACAGGACGGTCGGGACCTAACGCCTAACCATGACAGAGCGGCATTGAAGGAGACCAACATCCATAAATGCCGCACTGCGCCCGATACCCGAGACGACAGATGTTAGGTTTCTTATACCCGATAATTTCACTAGCTGCAGTACACTCATCCCGAAACACAAAAGTACTTAACACTTGTTTCGTGGGACGATATCCGGCACTGCAGTGGTACCTATCTAGACGACTCAGTTCCGAGTTTACCACCTAGTAAAGGAAAATTCATCGTGAGGAAACCTGCGCAAGCCTACGAAGAGATTCAAAGGCTGTGCGTGAAGTCGGCCAATCCGCACTGGGACGGCGTGGACGACTAAGGTATACACCTTATATGGGTAGGTTCGTGCCCTCGGCGGTGGGGACTTTTAGTGAGCTGATGATGATGATGACTGTATTCAAATGAATCAGACAATACAATTGGAACTTTTCGACTAAATGTTAATGATTTCATGAATAAATAAATATTAATTTGGTATCGCATATTAATAATAAGAATAATATTTTTTTTTATATAATATTTATTACAACGTGAATCGTTTTGATAATGTATAAGTTGAAAAGTTTAAACAGAAAAACATTCTTCACAGTTTAATATTTACAATATATTATGAAAATTATTTTTCAATATTTTACGCGCCTCTAGCACCTCTAGAGCTTTTCCGTGTATCGTGAAATTTATAGGAATTTTCTTTACCTGTTGCCGCAGTCAATTGCAGTATTATAGGCTAAAAAGCCACCGTTGCGTGATTTCAATTCCCAATATCGCGTTACAAGGGAAGCTTTTCAAAGGATAACCTACTACGAATATGTGGAATGGAAAAATAATATTGACTCATTCTGTGTTTACGCTCTGCAGACTAAATAAACTAGGAAAATCATTTGTTGGAAGAGGTAGTTCTTTAATAAGATACCACAAACCAGTTTAAATTAAAGATTAAAAAACATCCTCATATAGAAAGTTTACAATACAATAGACAATATTTATCGGATGAAATGTGTGGTCTTGCATATAATGATCCAGTTACAAAACCTTTAATAATAAATCATTGTAAAGCTACGTGTATCTAAATAAAAAGATATAAAAAGTTTCAAAAAATGACTATCGAGTTTCTTGCCGGCTCTTTTCGAAGGTTCTGCTTATTCCGAATCGATGGTAGAGTCAGAAAAAATAAAGTTATATCAATTAACGATTCAGAAGTAAAATATTTATTTGAATAAAGATATTTTGATTTAATTTGTGAGAAAAGGCTTTAATGTAGTCTTAAGAAAAATTACAGTGTGCATTCATGGATTAATTAGCCCGTAATATGGGTATTTAACAACGAATAAACATACTTGTATAATTTGTTTTGTAAATACGTATTTAATATACATAGAAATACCCAGACCATTACAAACAGACATATTCATGCCCACAAATGTTTGGGCTGCCCGGGGATCGAAACCGGAACCCTTGGTGTAACAGCCGAAGTCTCAACCATTACAACAGATGGGTCGTCAAATACAAAGAAACACCCAGAGCATTACAAACAGACATGTTCATACCCACAAATGTTAGACCTGCCCAGGGCTTAAACCTGGAACCCTTAAGTAACCGACAACCCACAATCACACAAATGAGTCGTCATTACAATACATAGAATCGAACGTAAGAATAAGCACTAACATTATTGTTACCATGCTAAAAATAATGTATAAACAAATTTATGTAATATATTAAAACCATGGAAACGTTCTGACAAATGTTAAAATTTTTATTAAGGATTAATAATAGTGCTGTGCTACGAAAAAAAATCCGAAAAAAAAATGTCTTACATAAACATATTTTATTTCTGTATTCAACACAATTTTTTTGAAAAGAGTAACTACTTAGTTTCTTGCTGGTTTCTTTTCAGTGGGAAACTACCTCCCGAACCAGTGGTAGCTTCATTTGACATTCATAAGTGTTCTATAAGAACTTAAACTGAATAAACACTTTTCATTTTTCATTTTCATTTAAAATCTCAATTTTTATTAACTCCACATTTTAAATTAGATTGAGTAGATTATCTACATTATCATACATTTATTCAAACAATGCCTTTCCTGATAAATAATAATAATAGTACAGAGACCTTGCGATAGAAATAAAAACCCAATGGAAAGCATCCAAAGTTAAAGTTATCCCCATAGTCATTTCTACCACAGGAGTTATTCCAAAGGAATTGCATACAAGCCTTATAAATTTGGATATACCTTCATTCACATATAAATTACTCCAGAAAGCCGTTATATTAAATACCTGCCGAATTGTGAGAAAATTTCTAAACATATAAGACTTACTGTAATTTAGTAGCATTTGGCCAAGGCCCGTGCAACTAATATTTTAACCTCTGCGGAGAGATTTTTTAAAAAATATAATTAATAATAATAATAAATATCTACTGGCATACACACAGCGCCATCTAGCCCCAAGTTAAGCGTTAAGCCTGTATTATGGGTACTAAACAACGGATAAACATACATACATATTTTTTTTGTTTTTTTGTAAATACATACATATTATACATAGAAAACACCCAGACTATTACAAACAGACATGTTCATGCACACAAATGTTTGTACTGCCCGGGGATCGAACCCGGAACCCTTGGTGTTGCGGCCGACCTCTCAACCGCAACACCAAATGGGTCGTCAAACCTGATATAACTATTATTAGTGGCATGAAGTTACAGTCTTTGTTATGATGCCAATAATATTTGTATTTTGTATTGCATATGTTCTTCATAATAGCACATACAAGTTCTCAACATAACCTTGTCAGGAGATAATGTTTCTTATTTAAATCTGAGACTACAATTTAAGAGCGCCGTATACGATTCACATACGTGATTGAAATCTTACGCCTTACCAAGTTCTCAAGTTTTGACATGTGTATCAGTTTGGTAAGGCAGCGTAAGCGTGCAGAAAGTCATTTCCTTACCAGCTGACTTCAAAGGAAATTGCAAGATCAAAACGCGAACATGCCTGCGCTTACTTTTTTGATGTAAACGATGGTAGTCCTTGGTTATGTATTTTTTTGAAATTAACAATTTCAATTAATAATACACCGGGTCACGTAGGATTCGTAAATTGAAGTTTTTTATAGAAAGTGTACAGGACGGTTGGACGTTCCCGGACTCGCAATTCCAATATCGTCGCGTCGTAAAACCCTCTCTCATAAACTATTGAAAAGTCCACGCTGCAGAATCTTACTATGTTCCAGTAACAGGATTACGGCGCACGGTAGTGCAGGTCCAAGTTCTAATGTTTTCACTAATTAAGGAAATAATTTCCGACGCTCTTACGGTGAAGGAAAACATCGTGAGGAAACCTGCGTACGCCTGCGAAGAGATTCAAAGGTTGTGCGTGAAGTCGTCCAACCCGCACTGGGCCCGCGTGGACGACTAAGGCCTAACACCCTACACGGGTAGGCTCGTGCCCCTCGGTGGGGACATTTAATGAGCTGATGATGAAGGAAATAATAAAATTTGGACGAACATTTACGGATTAGCTTTGAAAGTTATTGGCGCATCAATTTCTTCGAGCGCAACTGGCAATTATTCATTGAATACACAGTTCCCTTAATAATAATTTGAATAAAATTACCATCCCTACTTTTCACGCGGTTGCCATAATACTCGTAGGCGGCTTAGGGACAAACCATTTTTAGGAAAATGNCACTGGGCCCGCGTGGACGACTAAGGCCTAACACCCTACACGGGTAGGCTCGTGCCCCTCGGTGGGGACATTTAATGAGCTGATGATGAAGGAAATAATAAAATTTGGACGAACATTTACGGACTAGCTTTGAAGTTATTGGCGCATCAATTTCTTCGAGCGCAACTGGCAATTATTCATTGAATCAAAGGTCCCTTAATAATAATTTGAATAAAATTACCATCCCTACTTTTCACGCGGTTGCCATAATACTCGTAGGCGGCTTAGGGACAAACCATTTTTAGGAAAATGAGTAACAGCGCTCTCTCATTTAACCTAATCTTTTCTAGGTACTGTTATCTCCATCGAAAAAGCCCTCCTTAGCGTAAAAGATATTGGAAAACCCTCCACTATCTGTGAGGAAACTTTAGTCCATATCTAAGTTCGTCTTAATACAAGCAAAAAATATCTTATATTTATTAAATTATTATTGCCTGGAACGCGAGAGAGTGTACAATTCATAATATGTTGTATGTTACACCATACACATTAAAACCATATTGTTTGAGATATTAATTAATTTGCAACGTAACAAAATGGTTAACCGTCATACTTAATTGCCAATTTAATCACACAAAGGACCCCTTAGCATAGCACTCCTCATCGTTAACAATGTCTGAAAACGCCTAAGAGGTTGTATATAAATGAGAGACGTTACACAGCATCGCAAACACTTATGTAACTCGCGTGTATTCTCTACCTTAATCATAATCATGACAATATTTATTTGCATAAAACACGGTATAAAAGTTATCATCAATAGTCAGACTGGAACATTCATGTATTGCCAAGAAGTCATAGCATCATATTCAACCTATCACAGTCCACTGCTGGACATAGGTCTGGACGCGGTCTCCACTCCAGAACTCGTTTCATCCAACGGTCATCGGTTCTGCGACATACGTGACTAGCCCACTATCACTTCAACTTGCTTATCCGGCGGGCTATGTCGGTAACATTAGTTCTTTTACGGATAAAATCATTTCTGATCTAATCCCCAAGAGAGACTTCGAGCATAGATCGCTTCATTGTGCGTTGAGTGACTTTGAACTGGTGAACCAATTCCGCAGTCAGTGTCCATGTCTCAGCTGTGTATGTTAGTACGGGTAGGACGCATTGCTCAAATAAAAAAAAGATATATTCCACCCCAAAGGAGGTAAAATAAACAAGATTTTTAATAACGATTTAACACTGTTTGATTGCAGTGAAGTTCAAGTAGTCAAGCCGAACACCCCAAAGTATGTTCTCAAAGCCCATTTCCAAACCCTTCATACTACTTCCAGCCGCCGATAGTAAACTTTACTACATATAAAAACGATAAAAT
Organism: Leucinodes orbonalis; assembly: GCA_019425675.1. Lineage (NCBI taxonomy): Eukaryota > Metazoa > Arthropoda > Insecta > Lepidoptera > Crambidae > Leucinodes > Leucinodes orbonalis. Next base: position 170,115 of record PQWD01003598.1, on the reverse strand, counting down.
ACTTATCGACTGATTTCTAAATGGAAAGCCGCGAGCGACATTTCGAATGCGTTCCAAAACTACCCGCATGACGGTAATGACTTGCAGTAAAACCCACACGGTGGATTTTATGTGGTCACGTAGAACTTGGCCCTTTTTTTACAGTCCCCATATAGTGTTCCCATTCACGGTCAAGTCGGAAAAGCCACTGGATTGGTAACCATTTGAAGGGCTTTAGAGAAACGCGGTATTCTGACAGAGTTTATGATTGTTGTAAAATATAAGTAAAATTGGGCCCGCGTGTTGGATTGCGGGTATGTGACCTGCTGTTGGCTAGGTATTATCCATTGTACAAGATCCTCGCCTTAGTTGAATATCATTTTTGTGATGAGAAAAGCGGAGGAAAATGTCCAGCTTTGATAAGTTGTAGGGAATGAGGAACTACGATTTGGCGAAACACTTAAGCTCTCTTGGAGGATCTGATAATACTCAAGTACTGGTTTTAAAGTTTATTATACATTTAGTGATACTGCCGACTTTATTTTTTTACTATAGCAAAACGTCAGTTAAAGGAGCTAATCTATTTTTTTCACTAATTGGTAGTTATGAACTTCATTGGCGATTCCAAAACTCAAAATATTGTTTAACGCTAGTTTTTTTGTGAGGCTGAGTTATACTTAGGTCCAGCCGGTCCTTAATCATGCCAAAGCATGTCTCTCCCAGACTAAAAATATGCTCACAAGTGTTTGTAATGAACAAGTATCAAGGCCTTGGAGTAGCAGTCGACTTCTCAACCATAACACCAATTGGATCGTCACAAAAAATTACTACATACCACAAAATATTTATAAAAATTTTCTGTCTGTCTATCTGTTTGTTCCGGGTAACCTCTAAACGACTGGACGGATTTCGACGGCACTTTTTTGGTAGATAGCTAACTACTTTTATTTTAGAAAGACTTTTTATTTTTGGAAAATAAACAATGTTGTTCCGCGCGGAGTACAGCTCCCGTCGCTCAGGTTATATTTTACTGCGGGAGAATATTTTATACCGCGAGTACTATGGGGAACAGCAAATTCGATATATAAATCAGACAGGAGATCTTAAAATGAATATGTTCTTGTAAAGTTTAAGTTATTTAGTAAAAGGGGTCTCTTGTCGAAAGTTTGGGAATTCATGTTCAAGAGTATTGTAACTCAAACAAAAGCTTCTCATCGCGAGGCGAGGAGGTTTTACGATCGTATAATCAATTGAACAACGGAACCCGTTCATTGTACTCACTCGCGATTTTGTTAGTCTCCAGAAAGATGTCGACTTTTGTTACATTATAGTATCATATACAGGGTGACTTTTGAATTGATTCGACTATTATTGTACTTTTTTTATTCATGATGGGCTTGCTCCTGAGCACAGACTATCCTAGTGGAAAAGATGGAGCGAGCTTGCCTAGAAAAAGCCTATTTACTCGGTTTTTAAATGCCACATTTGCAGTACGCATGATGAAAGTAGATGCGAAACGCTCAGTCGAATACGGGTAACGTCAACTACAAACGGATGAAATTCTTCAGTACGACTTCATGACCTGTGGTGACTCATATTATGTGAACTTAATACCATATAAAGTTGTATATTCCTAAGATACTTTGGGAATCAAGCTGCGAGAAGCAACTCGTTGAATATATCTAAAAATTCAAATAGTTATACCAAAGAAAAAGACTTTGGACATGCGCAAACTGAGGTTATCAAAGGAGAATCGACACCGTTGTTGGTGTTTCTAATTGTTAAAAGATCTGTTTTAGACTGAGAGCCATCTGCGCTCGTCACTTGTCTGGTGAAGTTATAAAGGTCAAGCGGTGAAAAGCGAAAAGTCTAGCTATAAAAAAATAATGACAATCATAGTCTCACAGCTTTGGTCTCATGGCATACAGACATCTTTATAAGCTTTAAATTTCAAGCTAAACTACTAAAAGAAAGTTTCCTTTGAATAAAAAAATAGATGATTTTAATATCAAGTGTCTAAAATAAAGGTTAGGTTTAACAAGAGAGCGCTCTTAGGTTTTTAGCTAATCTTTCAAGCACGATTTATAAATAAAATGGCATTATAATCTATTCTTCTGTCAAAATGTTTTTCTATTCCTTAAATTACAATATTTTTTCGTAAACCATGGCTTTGCGAGTTAATTAAAATGTTTGACTATACAAATTACAATGTTGAAATATTTAAGTTGATTTATTCATAAACTTTGCTAGCGCGGGGTTGTATGCAAGAGCCTTTGGACGCGTTAATTAAAGAAAGTTTTTGACAGTCATCCAAGCATTTGCAATCTTAGATACACAATAAATGCATGTATTGTTTACTCTCCTCCCCTTGGTAAAATAATACGATTTTTAGCACGTACACGCAAACAAAAGTACAGCTCTGGTCAACATAAAAGATTAGGGGGCGTCATCAGCTTTTTGCATTGATTACACTCGGAACAAAAGCCTTTGGGAAGTAACAATAGTGAACACAGAGCTCCTTTGTACTACACAGACATTTAGTTGGACTAATCCATACTAGTATAATAAATCGAAAGTAACTCTCTGTCTATTCGTAACGCTTTCGCGCCTAAACGGCTGCACTTTTGATGAAATTTCGTATGGCGATAGATGGTTATCTGGCTAGACATAGGCTACTTTTGTCTAATAACCCCCTGCATCCCGAAGAGGGTAGATGGAAGTTTGTATGGTGCCTTCCGCAATTTTTAAGGTAGCACGCTAAAAATTTGTGTGTGAAGTAATTGTCACTAAAAAAACTTGGCCTAAAAGTGGGGGGAATTCGTATGGGAATTTTCGCAGTTTGTAAGACAAGAAGCTAAAAATCGATGGAAAGATATATAATATCATCTTCAGTAGCGTACAAACAATATTCGGTTTTCGTTACCATGAAAGGGATCCCGAATTTAACTAGAGCGCAGCTGCGGGCAAAAGCTAGATACAGATATTTCCTACAATCGCGCTAACACCTCTTACCTTCAAATGAGTTTTAAATTATTTGCATTTCGGGTATTTAAGCGCAGTTCGTTACACACTTATAATGCTTAGTATTGAGGCTAGATGGCGTTACATGAATGTCAGTGGATATTTATATTTATTAATTTCCGTGATAATGTACAGGATATGTACCCAGCCTCAGGGTCATCGTGGGTACGGACTAATGAGCTATGTCGGCTGCAAACGTGTTCACAATACCTGATTTTGTTAATAGCTTTGTTGTTCATTATTAAATCTGCCAAATGACACATAATTTACAGTTTTGTTTTAAAATGGCTATGTTTAACATATATTTATAATATTCACTGCAGTTTGGCTGCTATGCAGTGAATATTGTGTCATTCGTTCGATTCGTTAATTTTGATTTATGGATGAGTATATGCTTTCGTCGGTGGCTCAATGGTATGGTTGTTGTATTCCGAACGGGAGGACGCAGGTTAAAATCCCGCCACGTATCAATTTGTTTTCGAATTTTCGAAATTACATGTATGTTATCCGACGCTATTACGGTGAAGGAAAACATCGTTAGGAAACCTGCGCACGCCTGCGAAGATTCAAAGGTTGTGCGTGAAGTCATCCAACTCGCATAGGGCCCATGTGGACGACTAAGGCCTAATCACCCTATACGGGTAGGCTCTTGCCCCTCGTTTAATGAGCTTGATGATGATGATGATATGCTTTCCAAGTATTGATTTGCAAAGCCCTTTCTGAACTTCTAAGTTCACAATCTAAATAGAAAGACCCTACATAATGCAATACGAAAAACAAAATAAAGACAAGATTATAATGAATCACCTTATCACGTTTAATGATAAATCTTTCACCATTCAGAAATAATTACGGATACTCCGAGACGTTTGATCAAAAGCTTGTCACCAAAAGCTCATTTCTAAATAGAAAGTTCATTATTAAAGCATTAATTAGCATAACGATGAATTAATGCAGCCAGTCAGTTAACCGAAAACAATATCTGAAGATCGAACTTTGTGCTACAGTTATATTTATGTCCTTTACGATTCAGGTCACTCGGCTTTGGAATGGACTACCTTTAGAGGTTAAATTGTCTCCTTCTAAGTTTTCTTTTAAGAAAAAAGTTAAACTTTTATTTCTAGAAGTATATACGTAGGTTTTTTTACTGCTTTCCATTCTTTGCCATATTAGTGTAGTCTTTCGTATTGCATTATTTTTCTCTTTTATATCTTATATAAGTATGTGTTTTGTATGTATATATATATATATATATATATATATTGATATGAATATTTGTGTATTGTCTATTTAGGTATATGTAGCCTGGGAATTATGTATTTATTTATCACAGATGTTTCTTAATTGTATCCTATTCAACCTATCGCAGTCCACTGCTGGACATAGGTCTCCCCCATTTCGCGCCAGATATCCCGGTCTCCGCTTTCCTCATCCAGCCTCCACCAGCGACCTTTCGCAAGTCGTCGGTCCATCGGGCCGGAGGGCGTCCTACGCTACGCTTGCCGAGACGCGGTCTCCACTCCAGAACTCGTCTGCTCCAACGGCCATCGGTTCTGCGACATACGTGACCAGCCCACTGCCACTTCAACTTGCTGATCCGGCGGGCTATGTCGGTAACTTTAGTTCTCTTACGGATTAAATCATTTCTGATCTTATCCCTAAGAGAGACCCCGAGCATAGCTCGCTCCATTGCGCGTTGAGTGACTTTGAACTTGTGAACCAATCCCGCAGTCAGTGTCCATGTCTCAGCTGCGTATGTAAGTACGGGTAGGACGCATTGCTCAAAGACTTTTGTCTTTAAGCATTGCGGAATCGTCGACGTGAAGACCTGACGTAACTTGCCGAATGCCGCCCAGCCCAACTGAATCCTCCTACTAGCTTCCCTCTCGAAATTGTACCGGCCAAGTTGGATGGTTTGGCCCAAGTAAACGTATTCTTGCACAACTTCGAGAAGGATGCCATCGACGCATATCGGTTGTGGCATGACATGGTCATTGAACATGACTTTCGTCTTGTCCAAATTCATGCCAAGCCCAACTCGTCGGGAGGATTCATTTAGGCTATTCAACATCTCAGCAAGCTCTTCCGATGACTCTGCAACGATGACGATATCGTCAGCAAAGCGCAGATGAGAAATATACTCTCCATTGACGTTGACGCCTCGTTCAGACCAGTCCAGGGTCTTGAAGACATCCTCCAATGCGTTTGTAAACAGTTTCGGGATATAACATCCCCTGTCTCACACCACGACGCAATTGGATGGGTCTTGTCCGCTGGTCTTGGATCTGAACGGTCATCGTCGCTGCGTTGGAGAGACACTTCATCACCTCGATATATCGCCAGTCGATACCGCATCGTTGCAGAGCCTCCAGAACAGCCCAGGTTTCAATGGAGTCGAAGGCTTTCTCGTAGTCCACAAATGCCATACACAGCGGCTGGTTATACTCTTCGGTCTTCTGTATAAGCTGCCGAACAGTATGGATGTGGTCCACGGTGCTGTAGCCTTTTCGAAACCCAGCCTGCTCCGGTGGTTGGAATTCGTCGAGTCTTATGGCGAGACGGTTCGCTACAACTCTGGAAAACAACTTATAGACGTGGCTCAGAAGCGCTATCGGTCTATAATTCTTCAAGAGAGTTTTATCACCCTTCTTGAAGAATAAGACGACGACACTTCTGGACCACGCCTCCGGTGTAGTTCCCTGGTGGATGACAGCATTAAAGAGCTCAACTAATGCCCTAAGGACGGGTTGTCCACCGGCTTTTAGGAGCTCTGTCGTAATACCGTCATCACCCGGGGCCTTCCCATTTCTAAGTTGCCCCAGTGCTGCACTAATCTCGCTAACGTCAATATCCGGGATATCTTGCGTACAATGGCGCCTTAATTGTATATTTTTTTTAAATAAATTATTTTGGTCCTTTCTTTTTAACCGCACCATTTATATTTCTTTCTGCATGACCTTAGGTTAACTGGTAGAGAATGCCATTCGGCATTAAGTTCGCCTTTGTACTGTACTTTGTATTTTATGTGCAATAAAGATTTTAAATAAATAAATAAATATGTACATTTGGATGGACTGATGACCTGGTTAAGGTGGCGGTTAGCAGATGGATGTCAACTGCAAGGGATCGGTCCGCGTGGAAATCATTAGGGGAGGCCTTCGTTCAGCAGTGGACTTTCTAGGTTGTAATAATGATGTATATTTATGTTATTAGTACACGACGTTTACAAATATATATTCTATTTTCTTCTTACAGCTAATATTATTTTAGACACAAAATTATTATTATTGAAGGCCATTTAAAAGTTTCCACACAAGAGAGCGTCAGTGGCTCAATAGTGGGGACTGTTGCCTTCCTACAGGGAGGCGGACGTTTAAATCCCTCCGCGTACCGAGTATGTTATCCGGCGCTCTTACGTGAAAGAAAACATCGTGAGGAGGATGCGAAGAGGTTCAAAGGTTTGTGCGTGAAGTCGGCCAATCCGCACTGAGCTCGCTCCGTCGAGGACGACTAAGGCCTATACACCTTTTACGGGTAGGCCCGTGTCCCTCGGTGGGGACGTTGAATGAAAGAAAGAAAGAAAGCAAAAAATCTTTATGGAATAAATCTGTTACAGATACTTTTGAATCGTCAGAGATACTTTTGAAATGAGCTGAGATGTTGAGATGATGAGTTCCAAATATAAATTCACGAATATAGATTTTATTTTTCAAAAACACACAGAGACACAAACATGAATGTTTATTTTTTTTACTTGTTGTTGCTGACCACATAAGCTATGAATTCGCTGTGTTCATGAAATTCCAGATTTTTGGGCTAGTAGCGTACTTGTCGGCCATTATGCAAAATTGGCCACACGCCAAACACCCTTTACATCGTAAAATAAGTTTTTAACTTGATCGGCTGGCGTTACGCGTTTTTATCGAAACAATGAACAATCTCGCAACACATCCCATTGAACTAGAAATCGCTGATATAAAACCATCCGAGCATGATTGATAGGCGACATGTTGAAAAAAAAACCGCATAAAGTTAAAATATTTGCGTTTAACTAAAAATCTGTATTTTTAACCTGAGAATAAGTATTACCGCTGTAATTATATTCGTTTTATAATACGAATTAAACGAAACGATTGTGTGGAAAATTCCGCAATTAAGAAAATAGAAAGCTAATAATGTGTAAACGGAGTTAATAATAAATATTATTTACAAGATAATTGTGCTTTATTAATAATGCCTCGTTCCTAATGCGCACCGCATAGAAATAAAGCTCGTTACCTCTTTGTTTTTTTTCCGTTCATTACAACCTGGCCGTCTTCAAGGCAAGAGTGAATAGGCTGTTTCTAGGCTAGTATGATCCATCTAGGGCAGTATCATCACTTACCATCAGGTGAGATGGCAGTCAAATGTCTGCCTGTAAAAGGTAAAAAAAACCCTCTACCCTAAGGAAATGGAAATTTGTGTAACATTCCGCCAATGAGTACAGGTTTCTATCCCCAATTAAAAAGACTAAGCGTACCGTATTTACATTATTATATCAAGACTACCGTATTTAAATTAAATTATGTTTCGAGGTGCCATCTCTTTAATCAGTTTTACAATAATATTACTTCGCCTTTTCTGGTACAATATTCTGACGTATCATTATGGTAGTACTGTTTTAAGAGATAGCGGTTATCCTCTTGTTCTGTCTTATGAATCAGGAAATGGGGAAACATGTTTCTCTGGGCACGTTATCATGAGCGAAGCCACGGGCAAAAGCCAGTAAGATAATAAATGAAAACTTATATAAAAGTGTATTAAAAAAAAAGAGCGTCGGTGGGTCAATGTGAACAGTTGCTGCTGAGGTTCAAATCTCGCCACGTACCAATGTGTTTTAGAATTTTCGTAAATATATGTACGTTTTCCGACGCTCTTACGGTGAAGGAAAACATCGTGAGGAAACCTGCGCACTCCTGAGAAGAGAATCATAGGTTGTGCGTGAAGTCGCCCTGTCCATACTGGGCCGTGGACGTCTAAGGCTAATCACCTATACGGGTAGGCTCGTGTCCCTCGGTGGGGACGTCTAATGAGCTGATGATGAATATAAAAGTCATAAAATTACCACTAACCTCATTCATGTAGTTCCAAGCTTGACTACGCGCGCGACAGGACTCAAAGGTTTGTAGTGGTTGCCAAAGGAGTACATGTAGAACAGCCACGGCGCCGGAACAGCAATGGTGAACATGTCTGCAAAGGGCCATCGCCATCAGCACGATGTTTCGTTGCGTCCTCATATGCCGCCTGCCGGGAAAGGACCACGACTATCAGCTTGTTTTGCAACTATGGTAGGTGGCGGCAGGAACGGGCGATATATCTGAAACAGAATGGGATCATTTTTAAAATAAGCGTGAAATGTAGTAAGTCATTGCGGGTACAATTTAAGTGATGGGTTTCCAATATATAAATAAATATCCACAGACATTCACACACTGCCATCTTATCCTTGGCATTAGTTTGAAATATGGGTACTAAACAACGGATAAAAACTTTTTTATACTTTTTTAATACATACATATTATGCATCATAGAAAACCAAAATACACAGACATGTTCCTGCACACTAATGTTTGTACTGCCCGGGATCGAACCGGTACCTAGGCGTAATAGCCGACGGCTCAACCATTACACCATATGGTATATCAGCTATACACCATATTATATATATCATAATCATCATCAGCTCATAAACGTCCCCACCGAGGGGCACGAGCCTACCCGTATAGGGTGATTTAGGCCTTAGTCGTCCACGCGCGGGCCCAGTGCGGATTGGACGACTTCACACACAACCGTTGAATCTATTCGCAGGCGTGCATGAAAGTTTCCTTACTATGTTTTCCTTCACCGTATGTATACTTTTGATGGAATATACATAACCCTAAGGTAGCTTGGAACAAATTGCCTTGTGCAAGGGCGTCAATGTACTTTATTTTTCTTTTTTCGTTCCCTTAATGTATTTTGGTGTACAATATAAAATTGAGGCTAGATGGCGCTGTGTGAATTTCAGTTGATATTTATTTATTTATACTGGTTTTCGAAATTCCATTCATCCGTTGTCTCTGGAAACAACATTTAATTTGTTGACTTTTTCTGGTGCATGTCTGGTGCGATCGGATATTCGGTTGCAGTTATTATAAAACGCCAGGAAAAAAAAGACAGGATAACGTTTAGTTGGTATATTCTATTTCAAAAAAGTATTTTTTGAAATAGAAATAAAAATAAATATTATTTGATTTGATTTGAAAACTCAGTACGAACCCTAAATCTAGTTCTTTTTACTTTCTATAAAATACATGCACATGTACAAGTAAGTAACATAGGTTACAACATTTTTTTGTATTCCTTAGTTCATTTCTTTGTTATACCTTAACGCTTATTAGAGTCGGAATCGCCAGACGAATTAGTTGGGTTGTTCCTAAAATGGGTGCATTATATTTCATGGGCAACATCCCAATATTTCCCGAGAAGGCCTTAGCTGTCTCGTTAAAAGCTAAACTCAGCGAGGCTTGCTATGATGATATATCGGTTGCTTTACCTCTTGTAGCATTGGAAAAGACCTACTATGAAGTCTTTTGAGTTATAATGCTTATATATTTGTTTTCATTCAGTATGTTTTTTATCCGACTACCGAAGAAGTGATTTTTTTGAAAATAGAATAATATCTATTAGTTAACTAAAACGCCTGAAATAAAACATATAAACAAAAAAACCGACTGCTAAAATATCCACTGAAAATGGAAAAGAAATGGCTAAGTCCGAGTCGGACTTGTCCGAGGAGGGTTCCGCAGCAATTAGCAAGTAACATAAAATGAAATATTTCTTTTTACTTTGGCACCTACTACAGCTTTATTATTAGAAAACAGTGGGTCACCGTTTATGACATATAAAAAAACTACAGACCAGATATCGTTCAAACTAAATTTCGTTGTTCGATTCAATTTTTTTTCTATTTTATCTACTCCATAGTTTAGAATTAGAGGGGGGAACACTTTTTCAACTTTGGAAAAGTTCGCTCCAAGTATTCAATTAATAAAAAATGGTATTAGAAATCTCAAAACCATTTTTCGAGACATACACTTACTGTTTTTAGAGATTGCGGAAACCCCCTGTTGCCGACTTTTGTTGTTGTACACACAGTATTTGTAGTAGTATAATTACTGACCTTTTACATAATTCGCTGAGTCTCAGAATATTATTGCATTTTAAAATACTGAAAACAAGTAAAATCAGCAAAACAATTTTCGGGCAATGTTCCCGCAAACGTATTTACGTAAAGCGTTATATTTTCGTTTGTAAAGCAAATATCCCAATGATGTTGAGATCCTATTTGCATAATAATGTGCACACGTCTCATTTTAAGAGCACGTACGCGACTATGGACTTTACTGCAATGTTATAGATGGTAAAATGCACGACGTGTTTACGATCCTTTAGATCATTTTGCATTTTGCACAATTTTATTATCGGTAGAATGGTTTTATGTTGCACACTGAATTTTATCATAGGACACGTTTTTCAAATTGTAAGGGTGCACGGACATTTTGTATTGCACCCGCCATTTTGGTTTCACATCCGCCATTTCACTTGGCTCGTAAATATGAAATAGCTTGCATATTCTTGTTTAGTTTCGTTGAAAATAGGAAAAATATTGAAACCGAATGAATCGAACACAAAAGTAGGTTCAATCATTTAATTTAGCTATCAAAATAGTATGAAACTTATTTTATGTAATGTACCTTTAACATAGTGGTTTATGGGTCAGAGACCTTTAGGCAACAGTCGAGAAGGAGTTTAAAAAATAAAGAGTATTACAGAAAATATATTCCATTTTTTTTACGTCCATGTTTATAATATTTATTTAAATTTTAATTTAGAGAATAGCGGTTTATCACAAAACCAGTTACTTGGTTGTACTAACAAGAAGACTTCAAATCCTGTACTGATATATCCGTAATCTAGCATTAGTCTAGTAATTTATTTAAAATGTGTAACTATATTAGTTAAAAAATTTAAATACTAAATGAAATATAATATATTATTTAACAAAATCGAAACGTGCGTCTGACCGAGGCAGGGTTCCCAAAACACAGGCAGCATTCCCGCGCTGAATAGCAATGCTTATTCTTTGACCAAGGAAGCTGCCGGCTCTGGAGTCCCCTGTAGCCTCAGTCAAACGAACTGACAGATCTTTTAAAAATAATCCGTAATCTTATTAGAGGATATATTTTGATTTGCTTCGGTTAAAGTTTGATTACTACAATAGGTTCTTGTACAAATATATTTTTTTTAGTATTTATAGTAAGCAAGTCATCCGTAAATTAATGATTTTGAGGTTTCATTCTTTTAAAATTAAAACTTGTGCATACAATATACAGTTATCATCATCAGACGACAGTTTTCAGGAGAATTGATTTCACAGGAAGATATATGGCACTACATGGATTAAAATATTATTTAAGAAACTTTCGAACGATCTCTGATGGAGTCTGAATGACTGAAGCGAGTGCCCAGAAAATATATCCTAAAATTGAAGGAGAACGTTCCAGCAGTGAACAACAATTAATGAAAGCAAGAAAAACTAAAAAAAACATCATCTAGATTATAAAAATAAATGGAAAACTTACCCATACATAGGCTCGGCATAGTTAATCGGAAACTCGCACGTGACATTTAAATATACGTGAGAATGATTCGAGTTACAGTAGTCGTCTGATGTGAAATTGGAATACTCTTCTGTCTGGTTGTCGTAGTAAGTGTAATTCTTCACCGGAGGTACGTATTCTTCGAGCCGAGGCTTCGTTCGGTTGTTATAATTCCCAAAATAGTCCTCCCACTCATTGTCTTGCGCCATCTTGGGTTAGGATTCGGATGCTCGCATGGCGTCACTCCATTTATGCCTGTAGACAAAGAGAACTATATTGAGAAAAGGATTCTTATGTCCTTTGATCACATTAAGAGCTGATACCTTCCGAATATTAATAGGGTAGGCAATAGTTGAAAGGCAAATTCAAATTGTTATTTAAAGTCTTATCATTTGATACGATCCCTACCGAGGGGACGAGCCTACCCGTAACGAGTGTAAAGGTCTTAATCGTCCACGCGGGCCCAGTGCGGATTGGCCGACTTCACGTACAATCTCTTTATAGGTGTGTGCTGGTTTTATTATATTTTCTTCACCGTAAAAGCATCGTATAAACGTGCATATAGTTTTGAAAAGACATTGATACCTGGTGGTATTTGAACTTGCACCTTCAAGATAAGAAGGCAACAGTCCACACCAATGAGCCACCGACACTGACATTGATGATACTGGTCGAAATAAAGTGATACATGCTGCCAAAGAAAAGATTTTATAATAAAAAAAGAAATATTTATTCCAAAAAACACATACAAGTTTATCGTTTTGAACTGCTCTCGTATAAGGTGACCCTGTGTTACGAGAGGCAGACTCCTCCTCAAAATTACAATTTGTTATTAGTAATACTAACTTGTAAGGAAATAAAAGTGTTCTTTATATCTTGCCAATGTTCAAATTCGTTACATCGTAAACAATGCAAATAAAACAAGCGATGACACTCAGACAAATGTACTTTTATATACGTTTTATTTGGGATTTCAATATATGACAGCTTTTTGTAGAAGCTGTTCAATTCTTTCTGTTTTAAGTAAACTGTAAGACATTTATTTTTTAATTTATGACATGGACGTATAAATAAGTACGAAGTCTCGCTATCATCAAAAGTGTGTTAAAATCCGGCCAGTTTTTGTATAGAAAACTAAAAATATATGAACATTTGGCGCGCATCTTTCAACAGAGCCATAGATTATATTAGGAAAATAACCTAAAAAAAAGAGCATGACATTGTGCGAAAACCGCAGTAAACAAAAGGAAAAAAACAGAAATTACGTAGCATAAGTAAATTCGATTACATATTTTTAGTTTAAAACACTTATCTATATCTTTCCTCGTCTGACGTACACATCGTTCTTACTATAATTTGTCTCTAAAAATTCCTAAGAGTACTTCCAATATGTACAGCGATTCCTTTACAGTTGAGAGGCTGCAAGACTTTGGAACAAACTTCCTTGTGTTTTACGTGGGTGTCCAACTGTTGGTTCTTTAAAAAGAAATTAAAAAAATCCTGTTACGTAAAGTAGAATGGGTGAGCTCTTGAATGTGTGATTTTCTTTTAAAGTTAAATTTGTTTAGTCATTTATTTCAGTATGTTGTTGGATTACACACATCATATATATTTTTATATGTAATTCGTATTGTATTGTTATGTTATATATTTGATTGTATTGTGTATATTTATTGGTATTTACGTATATAATATATTCATATATATTAGTATATTTATTTATATGTGTGTACATGTACTTATATGTATATCTTAATCTCATGTGTTAGTATTAGTGTATATTGTGCATGGTTGCTTCGTCTACCCTCTAACATTTTAGTTTCTTTATATTATTTGGTCTGCTGGAAGAAATCTCTTTTTAGAGATAAGCCTACCCGTACTTATTGTTCCTTTTTGTTACTTTAAGTTGTCAACCTTTGTACGAAATAAATAAATAAAAAAAATAAAATAAATAATAATAATAAAATAAACAAAAAAAGATTCTCAAAGGGACAGGTGCTGTCACTTCGAAGACACATTTTCTGTATTAATGACAGTTCATCCGTATTTTTTTATGGGTCCACGTGTGTAAATTGGAAGATCGGTTCGGTAATCATAACGTCTGCTTATGACACATCAAAAAACATGCTTTTGTACTTTAGATAATAATCTAACTAGATGCACAATCACGAAGAAATATCAACCAATCAACGTCCGAGCCGCTTCACACATACGTGACTTATTGTTATATTTATGTGATGTGTTTTATCTATGGTTTGGGGTTGCGCGCGCAACTGGGGTTGATTCCCGCGCTTTTGGAATGTTGACAATGGCTGAATCAGTAATAAATTAGCTGCCTTGCAAATAGTTGTTTTTATTAGCCTTAATACATCTCAGTGGCGACGAGGATAACAATATAATAATAATTACCCACTTGAATTAATAATGGTTTCAATGATCGGAAATCTTGAAATTTTGACCATATAACCCAGGATTGGGAAATTTATTATGGTCGACTACAACAATTTTTAAAATTAAATTGTGGTATTAAGGCGGAAAACAGGAGCTTGTTGTTAACACATCTTGGTGATGAAACCTATCGTTTGGTGCGTAATTTGGTGCATCCAAGGAGCTCGAAACTATTGCTTTTGAGGAGTTAGTTGCTGCTCTTAACAATCATTTCAAGCCCATAAGAAGTACATATGCAGATTGTGCACAGTTCTACGACGCGAAAAGAGATGCGTACGAAAGTGTACAAGAGTGGGCGGCACGACTACGTGGATTGGCTATCCACTGTTACTTTGGCGCGGCGCTGGAGAGGATGCTGACGGATAGGTTCGTGATCGGCATGAACGCGGGCCCTGAGCGAGACCGTTTGTTTGAACAGGACGTTCATACTCTTTCATTTTCTAAGGCATTGGCAATAGCACAGCTGGCGGCTTGTGCTCGTCAAGCTCGTGACCAATGTCTAGTTAAGCAAGAGGCGATGTTTCGTGTAAGTGGCCGGAGGTCAACGACACTTCCTAAGGACGACATGACGCGTTGTAGTGTGTGCGGAATAAAAAACCATACAGCAAACAAGTGTAAATTTAAAAGTTATCGTTGTCGGCGTGTGGTTGTAAAGGACATTTGGTAAAAATGTGTAAAAATAAGGAAAAGGTTCGTGTAAATATTTTAGATGTGATTTCGAAGCCAGTTGCAGCGGTACAAGCCCCATCGTCATTATTGCTTGATGAGGATAAGCACAACTGTAAAAAATGTTACATGTTAAGTCTCAGGTCAGTGAATAATGCACCCATATTTGTAACAGTTATGATCAATAAAATAAAATTACAAATGGAATTAGATTCGGGTTCAGGTGCATCTGTTATCAACAAACAAACATATTTGGAATTGTTCGCGAATGAAAAATTGGTTGCTGATAATCTGAATATGTGTTTATACAATGGTCACAAAATTACACCTCTTGGTTATTTTTTAGCTAAAATTGTTTATTTAAATGTAGAAAATAGTATTAGAATATATGTTGTTGAAAAGGGAGGTCCACCGTTATTGGGGCGTGATTTTATGACTTTGTTTAAATTTTATTTCACATCGAATCTTAAAAATATTGTAACGAATGTATCGAGCGAAGAGCAGCAAATATTAGATGAGCATTCGGATTTATTTATGGAGGAATTGGGAACTTTTAATCGATTCAAAGTAGAGTTAAAGTTAAAGGATGGGGCTCAGCCAAAGTTTTTCAAAGCTCGTGTTGTACCATTCGCCTTAAAAAATAAAGTAGAAGAGGAAATTCATCGTCTAGTGGGCTTAGGGATATTAGTGCCGGTAAATCACTCAGATTACGCTACGCCAATTGTGCCAGTGCTAAAAGAAAATGGGAAGGTTCGCATTGCTGGGGATTTCTCCATCACGCTCAATAAAGACCTTTATATCGATAGGTATCCATTACCACGCATTGAAGACGTGTTTGCAAAACTAGGTGGGGGTGTATTATATAGTAAATTAGATTTAAGTAATGCATATAATCAATTTGAATTATCTGAAGAATCGCAAAACTTAACAACTATAAATACCAGCAAAGGTTTATATAAATTTACACGTCTTGTTTACGGATTGGCTAACGCACCGGGTATATTTCAACGAGCAATGGAAACCTTATTAGCAGGAATCGAAGGAGTTAGTTGTTGGATAGATGACGTCTGTGTAACAGGTCCTACGAAAGAAACACATTTACAAAGGCTGCGTGAAGTCTTGCGGAGATTAAGTAACGCGGGCTTGAGATTACAAAAGGATAAGTGTGCTTTCTTTCAGCCTAGTGTTACTTATTTAGGTTTTCTAATTGATAGGAATGGACTTAAAACATGTCCAAATAAGGTAGACGCAATTTTGAAGGCGCCTTGTCCTACTAACGTAACGGAGGTTAAACGATTTCTTGGAGTTATAAATTATTACCGCAATTTTATTCCTAACGCGTCTGCCATATTGTTTCCTTTACATGAATTACTGAGAGCGAGTGCGAAATGGCAATGGGGCGAACGAGAACAAAGCGCGTATGAAAAAATTAAGTCAGAATTATCATCAGATCGTGTGCTAGCTCATTTCGATCCGACCGCTCAGTTGATTCTATCGGTGGATGCGAGCCCAACGGGGTTAGGCGCAGTACTTTCACATCGTGGCAGTGACAACGTTGAACGGCCCTTAGCTTTTGCTTCAAGAACGTTGTCTAAAAGTGAAAAAAATTATAGCCAACTTCAAAAAGAAGCTACTGCAATTTATTTGGTGTCAAACATTTTCACCAATATATATACGGTAGACAAGAACCTTTTTTATTGAGGACTGATCACAAACCTTTACTATCCATTTTTGGTAAAAAATCTGGCATACCCGTTATGACTGCATCACGATTGCAGAGATACGCAATTATTTGACGGCCTATAATTATAATGTAGAGTATATAAGTAGTAACAAAAATGTTGTGGCAGATTATTTTTCTCGTGCGTCATTAAGATCAAGTTGCAATCAAGCGGAAGAGTCATTTACCTATTTAAATTTTTTGAATGAAAATGTGCACCTGTATTGTTTGAAAATATACAATTAGCAACGGCAAATGATAATGTTATTCAAACTGTAATTAAGTATATGAAACATGGCTGGCCGCGTAGGATTACATGTCACTTAATATTGCCATATTTCCAATGTAAAGGCGATCTGGAAGAAGGGCACGGTTGTTTGTATAGAGGCCATAGGATAGTTATTCCAACGGTTTATCGTAATCGCATGTTAGAGGAATTACATGCCGGGCACTTAGGTATAGTGAAAACCAAAGCTAACGCGGACCGCGATATCGAGCGCTACATTGGGGCGTGCGCGCCGTGCGCCCGGAGCCGCAGCGCCGCACCGCGGCGCCCGCGCCCTGGCCCGCCTGCACCGCGCCCTGGCAGCGGATACATATAGACTACATGTTTGTAGGGCAACGGGTTTACCTAGTGGTTGTCGATGCCTACAGTAAATGGCTCGAATGTTTACTGATGAATTGTGGCTCTTCGACTCAAGCGCTTATAACAAAGTTAAAATATTTGTTTCACGTTTTGGCTTGCCGTATACTATTGTTTCAGATAATGATGTTAAAATAAACTCATTAGAATTTCATACATTTTGTCAAAATAATGGTATAACTTATTTAACATCACCAATCTACATCCAAATAGTAACGGTCAAGCCGACAATTCGTTAATGTTGTAAAAAATGTTAAGGTGTATTTTAAAGCGAAAAGGCTATTGCACGCGATATAGATTTTACAGTTGCTGTTTTATTTATTTACTTATCGGAACACAATTCATGTTCAAAGGGGGAAAACCAGCAAAGAGGATGATGGGCGTGGAATTACGTTCAGACTAGATTTTAATAATACCAAATAGAGGTCTATAAATAGTAGCAGTTGATGTATTAAGCAAAAACAAGAATTTTTAATCCGGGGGATGCGACCATGTTTTTGGTTTACTATGGTATGGTGGGACAGAAAGGCTGTAGGACTTTAGGAACTATTGTCAAAAAATTGGGAACAAGAATGTTTGAAATATACTGCAGTGATTAATGGGGTTCGATGTAGCGATTTAGATCAGTTGTTTCGATACACGGGATACGAAATGTCGGTAATGGTGATCAGTCAGCATTCGGACGAAATGCTTAGTATCCCCGGTTTGTTCGTGGCGATTCCAATTTTACAAGTCGACGGGAC
>PQWD01003598.1:101611-145826 GCA_019425675.1 Leucinodes orbonalis | reverse complement strand
GTATTTTTTACTACTGTTGTTTTGTAAATAATTATTGTATTACATTACAGATACTTATATAATGTTATGTATTTTAGATATTGTACTGGTACAAAAAATAAAATCTATATTCAGTATATATTGTAGTAGTAAGTATGTACGCATTTTACCTAAAAATAATCTATATAATATATAAAGGCTGAAGAGTTTGTGTTTGTTTAACGCGCTAATCTCAGGAACTACTGGTTCGATTTGAAAAATCTTTAGTGTAGAATAGCTTATTTCGAGAAGGCTGATAGGCTATATATCACACGTTTACGAGTAATAGAGCGGAGCAGCAATGAAGAATGTTTCAAAATCGGGGGTATTTTTCATACGTGGAGCTTCCGCTGCGTACGGCTGAGTAACGGTTAAAGTTACACAAAAGTCAGTGTATGAGAGTATTGTTCTCCTTTTAAAGGTCTACAAAAAAGTCGCGACAGCATAGTGCTATCTTTTAAGGTTAGCTAACTATAAATATTTTTGCTAAAAAAATCTGAAATTGGAGGAGGGGAAATCCTATGTATAGTGATAAATGAAAGTACCGTGTTATCCCGAATTTAATGCGAGCGAAGCCGCGGGCAAAAGCTAGTTACCTAATAAAATTTCTCAAAAAATCATTCTTATCTATAAAAGAGGATCACAAAAGGTATTAGTACTCGTACAGTAGGTTTTTTAGTATAACAAAGTAATAATATTTATGACTATATGCCATACGAAATTTTCGTAATTAATCAACCTTTAATATTTTCTCATTGCAATAGTAACAAGGTTTGCAAATCTCAAACTTTAATATTCCTATATTTGGTACGGACATTTTGGACTGAATCACCTGATTGTTGGACAAGGAATATAACTCCGTACTTCAGAGGGTACGTTAAGCTGTCGGTCCCTGCAATTATCTTAGCTTAATCTTACTTATCTCACTTTTCCGCATTGGGTTCGCGCCACAGATTTCCCAATACAGGAGATGGGGCAACCCGCTTTAAAAAGTGCGACAAATGTATGCTCAACGAGCATACACTGGCTATAGTTTACGCTCCGTGAGACGAATGAAGACGCACGAATTTTAGAAGAAATTACCGTTTCTTTTCCAAAATGCCATTCTGTGCAATTGTAACATGCCATCATCGCAGTGAATCAGTAAAATTTACCAAGAAATATAATATCTTTTCACAGGTAAGAATTGAAAAGTAATTGCGACACTGGGACTGCCTATAAA
Organism: Leucinodes orbonalis; assembly: GCA_019425675.1. Taxonomy (NCBI): domain Eukaryota; kingdom Metazoa; phylum Arthropoda; class Insecta; order Lepidoptera; family Crambidae; genus Leucinodes; species Leucinodes orbonalis. The sequence goes on along the minus strand of PQWD01003598.1, from coordinate 144,586 downwards.
CTTGGCGGCTTGTCCAGTCTAATTGTTATTCGGATGTCTGTGGTTCGCGCCGTGGGTTTACGACCTTATCTCTCTGTGCGGTAAGGTCTATTCCTTTATTCTTCTGATCGAGTCGATATGGATTCACAAGTTAAATATGGTAATACGACCAATATTGGGCTTTAATCGCCCTTTCGCCATCCAGAGATCCCGGAAACCGCACGAAGATGGACAGTTCGAGCAAGACAGTAGGTGTTCCATTGTCTGAGGGGCACCACAGTCGCACAGACTGCTTCTGGAATATTCCCGATACCCTTACCCGATTCTGACGGCACCGTCCAATTCCCGCCCGCAGTCTATTCCCCATCTTACCCGATTCTCACGGCACCCGCCCGCAGTCTATTCATAGTTTTCCAGACCTCCCAGGGAAGATCACCGACCGGGGGCAACTTTACAGGTAATCAGAGGTGTCTCATCGTATGGTCTTTAAAGGTCATTTCCCTACAATGGGATTAAAGTGAGATGAACATTTAACACAAAAAATAAACCTCAGTACATTGACTCTGTATCTGCAAAACCTCGTATGAGAACGCTAGTTTTTGCTCGGCTCATGCGACCGGAGTTTTTCCACTATTTCCACGGTTTTTCCGCCGACTACGTACGTTGGGTTTTTGCCGGCTCTACCGCACCCGGGCTGTCTCGATACTTGAAGAGAGCGAATAGGAAGCTGTATTTATATATTCATATGTTTGTATTAATTAACGGTTATTTCAATCTTACAAACAGACATTGGAATGTTATTTATATGTACTTTGGATAAACCTTAAAATTATCTTTTTCAATGCCTGGTAATAAATAAGGGAAAATAAAAAATATAAAGTATTTATTTTTCAAGACCAAACTCAAACTCTACCACCGGTTGAGAAAAATTTCGAGAAGAGTCGACTCTTTTGTTACACAAATTCCTAAATATAATTATTGAGTTAATACAGTACTGGTATGTATCTAATACGATAAGGTTTGTTAAGGGCTTGCTCCTGGATTATATTTAATCAAATATTTGTGACAGGTCACAAGGCTATCCAATCAAGTTTAATGAATAGTACAATAGCATGGAATAGACTATATATAAAAAATAAAAGGTTTTACTAGGTGGTAGACTCGATACTGAGTCGTCTAGGTAGGTACCACCGCAGTGCCAGATATCATCCATGAAACAGGAGTGTTATGCACTTTTGTGTTTCGGGATCAGGGCACTGTAGCTAGTGAAATTACCGGGTATAAGAGACCTAAAATCTGTTGTCTTGGGTGACGGGCGCAGTGCGGTATTGATGGAGGATAATAACTGTCTATCAGTTGTTGGTCTCCTTTAATGCCGCTCTGTTATGGTCTGGCGCATCACTTACCATCAGGTGAGCGTCCAGACCGTCCTGTATACATATAACATAAAAAAAAAAACTTAAAATATAAATTAAAAGACAATAGCGAAAACCCAAAACTAACAAAACAAAAACACAATAAGTAGGACGCACAAGCCTTCGAGGAGCATGACTATGGGAGATTGGGTCGTAACCCGCCACTCGGACCCAATGCTCTTTAATGGGTGCTAACAACTCATTGTATATTAGTATATGGTTTAAATTATGTTCTGAATGAAATCTAAATAATATAAAAAAATAATAATAAAAATCATTTTATTGCTCATTCTGACATACGATACAATAACAAAAACATATTACAAAACATGATTAAAATATAACATACATAAAAAAGAAATTGCAATTTGATGGCTGAGCAAAAGGGGATGACTCAGCTTGAACTGACGCAAGACAGCGGTCCTACGCAGCGCTGATTTTCAGCCGCCCATCATTCTCTAGCTAGATGTTAGATGAGAGGCATGTAGTTATGATAGATACTGAAATACCTAAATTTATAACTTACAGTCATACATTTCCATAGTGTAAATCGTAGCGCGCTAATTCTAATCTATGGTGTAAATACATCATGAGCTCCATTTTTATACCGTAGGTAATAAAATGCGATTTTTTCGAAGGATGGGGACGTATTTCTCCAGAAATGTTTAGGGGTCTTTTACTAGCAAATAGCTTACGTAACAAAGGAGTTACTTGGTACTTAAGCATTTCGCATCGATGCAGCTAATATTTTTTTTTAGCTGGCTTCTACTGTTGGCCGCAGATGGCTTATACAGCTTCACCGGGCAAGAAAGACATTCTTTGCCTCTGGTATTGCAAGTGTATATGGGCGACGGCGTCATTTACCATCAGATTAGCCGTCTGCTCGTCATCATCATCAGATCACCATCAGATGAGCCGTATGCTCGTTTGCCCGCTATCACATAAAAAAAGTGGCGAACCCAGCTATGACAAGCCCGAAATCACTTTACTGACTTTTTGCATCGAATATATTTATATAGGTTTTTTCTGGGCAAGCTCCCTCCATCTCAGAGTCAAGTGTCTTTCTCTAGGATAGTCTGTGCTCAAGAGAGCCATAATGATTAAATAAATTGTACATACAACATTCACGTAATAGAATAGTCATAAGATAATTATAATCTTCCAAGTCAAAATCCATGTATACAAATTAAGCTTACCAAAAAAATACAGTAAAAAACATTTCAAATACCAAAGTAAAGCACAATAATTATTAATGTTTTTTAAGAAAATCCCTTCTGTGGTTTTGGCCAGTTAAGGAAGTAACAATCAAGAAAAACATCACTACAGCCTTTTTAAACAATGATTTAAATATATAAATTAAGGGGCTTTCAAGGCAAGAGTGAAAAACACTAAAATTTTTAATAACAAATAAAAATCTGCAGATTTCGCAGATCAAGATGCATTCACAGTGCACATTGCACATTAGAGTCGCCGTAAAAACGCGCAAGACAAAGCGCGTCTGGGCAAAAAGCGCAAATTGCGCGCACTGCTGTGCGGTGCGGTTCCCATCAAGTCTTTTCTTTGAATCGCCTTTTTATAGGTTTTTTTTGAAGCCGGGAAATGGATTATGGGGAAATCCAATTATGCCAGCTAAATCTATGGGAGATGATTCCAGGTTCGTGAAATGGTGTGAGATATCATGTCTAGATTTATGAAACCTCATGAGTAGCTTTTGCTAAAAGGTAGAGTAGGCTTGATACTGAATACATTGATCTGGATATCGGTCCATGTAATAAAAGTGTCATGTACGTCTGAATTTTTTTAATAGTTTAAATTAGATAAGAATTTTTAATTTCACCTGATATTAAGGATTTTGCGACCGAAGATGTTCACTCTTGCCTCGAAGATGCTGGCAGGCAAATAAATTTTCCACCTCCAGTTTTGGGTAGAAGGTGCCTAGTAAACTTAATTGTTGAGTATTTGAGGCCTATTATATCTATCACTTTAGATGCAGTGTTGAAGGAAAAATATAGAAAGAAGTAAATGAAACATTTACTCCTTTCTATATTTTTACAAACACACAACACCCAGAAGCATACAAATAGCCATGATCATGTACACTAAAGTATGTTCTGTCAAAAAAATACTTATAATTATATACTTAATTATTAACTTTAATAGAAAGAAGTAAGTCAAACATACTAACACCCAGAAGCATACAAATAGCCATGTTGATGTACACTAAAGTATAAACTGTCATAAAATTACTTAAAACTATTCCATTGTTATCTTTATTATTCTTTTTTTTCTAAGTCCAATGCACTGTCACATGTTATTAAGTAAGTATAACGAGCGTCGGTGGCTCAATGGTGTGGACTGTCGCCTTCCTACCGGGAGGGTTGAGGTTCAGATCCCAACACGTACCCAATGTGTTTTCGAATTGTCGAAAATATATGTACGTGTATCCGACGCTCTTACGGTGAAGGAAAACATCGTGAGGAAACCGTCATGCACGCCTGCGAAGAGATTCGACGGTTGTGTGTGAACTCGTGGGGACGTTTAATGAGCTGATGATGATGGTAACGAGTTGACTATATTTAGTAACGATGCTATACCGACGTTGGGAATCGAAGAAAATATAACGTTTTGACAACTAAGCTTGTAAAAATCATTAAAAAATACCATTCTAGACTAGACTAAATAATAAACTTTTCTTCGTTTTAAAAGACATTTGTAAATTTCTTCACAAAATAGCATCCACACCTATTATACGAATCTATTTAACGAGCATAATATACCAACAGGCAAAAATGCAAATGAATGAAAAAAACTAGCATGTCCATAGAAAACATCTATACATATATAAAATTAGAATGTCTGTTTATAATATTGTAATAAATAAATAAATAAATAAATAATCACAGATTTCCCAATACAGGAGATGGGGCAAGCCGCGTTTAAGTGCGACAAGTAAGCTCAACGAGCATACACTGGCTACAGTTTACGCTCTGTGAGACGAGTCAAGACGCACGAATATTAGTCGAAATTACCGTTTTTTTTCCAAAATGCCATCCTGTGCAATTGTAACATGCCATCATCGCAATGAATCAGTAAATTTACCAAGAAATATAATAACTTTTCACAGGTAAGAACTGAAAAGAAATTGCGACACTGGGACTGCCTATAAACTTGACGGCTTGTCCAGTCTAATGTATATTCTGATGTCTGTGGTCCTACCCGTACTAACATACGCAGCTGAGACATGGCACTGACTGCGGGATTGGTTCACAAGTTCAAAGTCACTCAATGCGCAATGGAGCGAGCTGTGCTTGGAGTGTCTCTTAGGGATAAGATTAGAAATGATTTAATTCGTAAGAGAACTAAAGTTACCGACATAGCCCGCCGGATCAGCAAGTTGAAGTGGCAGTGGCTTGGTCACGTATGTCGCAGAACCGATGGCCTTGGAGCAGACGAGTTCTGGAGTGGAGACCGCGTCTCGGCAACGCGTAGCGTAGGACGCCCCCGGCCGATGGACCGACGACTTGCGAAAGGTCGCTGGTGGAAGCTGGATGAGAAAGGCGGAGGACCGGGATGTCTGGCGCAAATGGGAGACCTATGTCCAGCAGTGGACTGCAATAGGTTGAAGAGATTCACACGCGCCATCAAATGCCAAACTAAGCATTAGTTTATTATATGTGACTGAAATTTCCTTTGAATGTTGTGCTTGGTTGTAATCGAAATGCAATAATAAACACTTAGTAATAAGATAACTGGACAGTATTTTAACTGTATGGTTTCTATTGTGTTACAGTGACAAAAAATAATAAGTATTGGATACTAAACAATGGATAAACATACTCTTTTTTTGTAATTAATACATATCATACATAGAGTACACTGAGACCAATACAAACAGTTTAGAGCTCAGAGATCGAACCCGGACCCTTGGTAAATAGCCGATGTCACAACCAACCACCAGATGGGTTTATAAGGGAAGGACTCCGTTCAGCAGTGGACATTTAAGGCTAAAATATAATGTTTAGGTGATATTACTGAATAAGAATAACTCAGGCTATTACTATTTCAAAAACTTTTTTTTATTAAAAAAAGTATTTTGCAATGTCCAAGTACTGTTCAATACGACGATCAGCTCAAGCGAGGCTTATGAAGCGATTTTAATTTTTGATATTGAGTAATAAATATTTTTATTTACCAAAAACATGTATTCATAACATTTATTCATATGAATGAGTGTCTTATATAGGTAATTGAGTAGGTGCCAACATGTTTTGCCAAAAATGGCCTGTACTTAAATATTCATATCAGAACAATGTCCATTTTATCAAAATAACATGTTATTAAATATAAAATAATAAACTAGTCTTAATTTAAATTCAATAGTAATATAAAGAATTGCATGTACTTTTTTAATTATTTAGCAAATTTTTAAAATTAAATACTGACATTTTCTAATTTTATTAAGACTTAAATATACTATAGAATTATTAATTGATTGGGAAATTGATTAGTTAATGTAATGTATTGTATACAATTGTCTATTTACTTATATTGTTAACTATTTTCTTGTAATGTGATATGTAAGTTCAGAAATAAAGGCTATTTGAATTTGAAATAATTAACTATAAAATAATTTATAACGAAATACAATATTATAATTTTTGTTACTAACCATAAATGGATCAATGTTATCTATAAAATAAAGAATATATTATTATTATAATTATTTAAGAGAAAATATCTTAAAACTCAGTTAACACAGCAGGGCAGAGCTAGTTTCATATAAACTTGTTCCTGGGCGATACTCAAGCCTCTTGTAACAGTAAACGAATGCTCGCGCTTTTAAAATGTCTGAAAAAGCAATTGTAGCTCACATTATGTCAGCGGCTGGCATTATTCCGTTTTTGTAGCAAATGCCTAGTGTTTAAAACGCTTGTTTCAACGCCTCCGTTAATATAAGACTTATTTACTGTTCTTAACTTTAACTGTGAAGTTAACGTTAAGAACAGTAAAGTTGTCGGCTCTTCTCGAAGATCCTAGTTATTCCGAACCGGTGTAGAGTCATAAAAATCTATACTAATATATAAAGCTGAAGAGTTCGTTTGTTTGTTTGTTTGAACGCGCTAATCTCAGGAACTACTGGTTCGATTTGAAAAATTCTTTCAGTGTTAGTTAGCTTATTTATCGAGGAAGGCTATAGGCTATATATCATCACGCTACGAGTAATAGAAGCGGAGCAGCAATGAAGAATGTTTCAAAATCGGGGGTATTTTTTCATACTTGGAGCTTCCGCTGCGTACGCTGCGTAAACGGTTAAAGTTACACAAAAGTCATGTATGAGAGTATTGTTCTCCTTTTAAAGGTCTACAAAAAAGTCCGCGACAGCATATGTCTATCTTTTAAGGTTAGCTCACTATAACATATTTTTTGCTAAAAAAAAAATCTGTTATTGACCCCGAAACCTTTAAAGTTGGAGGGAGGGGAAATCCTATGTATAGTGATAAATGAAAGTACCGTGTTAACCCGAATTTAATGCGAGCGAAGCCGCGGGCAAAAGCTAGTATAATAATAATAACAATTGACGATTCAAAAGTATCTGTAACAGATTTATTTGAATAAAGGTTTTTTTCTTTTTTTCTAACGGGAAATTGTAGTTATTGCTTGGGTGGTATGACACACGTTACTTAAAGGGTTAAAATTAAATCTCATAACTTAACTAGCTTTTGCCTACGACTTCGCTCGCTAAAGAAGTATATTTTTCATCCCCTATTTTATTCACGTAGGGGTAGATTTTATCAAAATACTTTCTTAGTAGATGTCTACGTCATAGTAGCTTTATACATGCAAGTCTCAGCCCGATAGGTTTAAAATTTACAAAGTTTCATCCTCTATTTTATCCCTCTGGGGGTTTATTCATAATCCTTTCATAGCGGATGCCTACGTCATACTTTCTGCCTGCATACCAAATTTCAGACCGATCCGTCCAGTTGTTTGGGCTGTGCGTTGATAGATCACTATGTCAGTCATATTAGAACTATATATTATATGAGCGTCGTCCAATCCGCACTGGGCCCGCGTGGACGACTAAGGCCTAATCACCCCATATGGGTAGGCTCGTGCCCCTCGGTGGGGACGTTTAATGAGCTGATGATGATGATGATATATTTAGATAGAGATCTCTAGTAGTTAACTTAGCTTAATGCGCCTTCGTCAACCGATTCATATTCGTCATCCATCATCCTTAGCTCATTAAACGTCTCTGCCGAGGGGCACAAGCCTACCCCGTAGAAGGTGTAATAGGCTTTAGTAGTACGGGCCTAGTGCGGATTGGCCGACTGTACGCACAACCTTTAAATTTCATCACAGACGTGCGCAAGTTTCCGCACGATGTTTTCCTTTACCATAAGAGCGTCGGATCACGTATATATAATTTTCGAAAATTCGAATACACATTGGTACTAGGCGGGATTTGAACCTGCGCCCTCCCGGTCGGAAGGCAACAGTGCATTGAGCCACCAAGGCTCTTTTATTTTTATCGTATACTTCTTTGATATCTAGGTGTCCTATAAAAACAGTGTTGTTTCGACATTCACACAATCGTAATCGAGTACATTTGAGCACATAATGAGTCGTTTGTCAGTGTTTTTACTGATTGGCACACGAGTGATAATGATCGGTTTACTATATCGATACAACCTACTTTCGAGTTCGCGCGCAAAAACCACTTGACGGATGACCGACCAATCAGAGGCTGCGGAGTTGTGACGTCACGTGCTTTAAACATGGACGACATATGGCGAAATCTTTTGAGTATTTGTATGTTTTAGCGGCTGCTGCAGGGCGCAGGTTTTTGCCACAGCATAGCCATGGTTAGATTGGACCGTAACCCACCCCGGGCCTAATGTAGATTACTATCCTAATATTGTTGCCGGGGCCATGCCCTCTTAAGGACACAATATTTTTTCTATTCGAACAATCAAGTACTTCAGCCTACTTTTTCGGAATGACTGATTGCTGTTGGCGGCAGGTGGCTTTCACAGCTTCGCCGGACAAATAGCGAGCGGCGGGCTCTCAACCCAAAAGTGGCGTTTCTCCGCGGGATTAAAATCCACAGTCGAACCCTGTACCCACAAGATCACGGAGGCATTTTATTTAATGAATTGTATAAAATATGGTTGCACTTCAATGGACCGACGACTTGCGAAAGGTCGCTGGTGGAGGCTGGATGAGAAAAGCGGAGGACCGGGATATCTGGCGGAAAATGGGGGAGACCTATGTCCAGCAGTGGACTGCGATAGGTTTAATAGAGGCACTTGAATGATTAATATTATTTATATTTTTATTTAATACCTACTTTTTAAAAGGGCTTTTTAAATAAGTACGTCATTTAGGTACCACTTCTTATGAACCCTAAGTTACGTCACGCTACGCCTTCGCCATCGTCTCAGCCTGAAAAGCTCGCACCGCGCCACACCTTCGCGCGCACAGATAAAAAATCGTAGAGCGTCCAAAAATAGCGGCGTCGATTCGGCGCTAGCCGCTTATTATAAATAATTAATGATTCCCCCTCGCTCTTATGCACGATAAAATGCCATTACTGTTTTCATCGGACCCCGCAAAAAGCCGGCGGGCGAGCCGCGCCCCGCAAAAAACCCTCTTAAAAGACTGCGCGGACATCGCTGAAATTCCCCCAGTTTCTTATTCCCCGTCGGTCATTTGACTCCAGCCATTATCCGAGGAATTAACAACGGATAAAAAAAAACCACCGATACGATAAAGGTATATTCGCGCTGTCGACGACAGTTTTTGCCACATAAATAAAGGGTATATGGAAAGGACGCGGCTCAGTAATGGCGTCAACACGATAAATATTGCACTCATGAAAATTCAGCGGGGCATTATCGAGACGAGGGCCGGCTGAAAAACTAAACTTCATTCCGCGAGATATTTCATTAGTAAAAAATGTTGGTTCGTCGCCTGCAGTCGGCGCGTGTAAAAACGGCCAGTCATTATTGTTCAATGGTATTCTGTATATGTAAAGGTAGATACGCCATCCGTGCCTCAAAAACGAACCGCCGAAGAGAGTACAGTTTGTACTCTTTTGTTTAGGTAAATGTGTTCGAAATTCGAAATATGTGTATGTGTGCTGTCGCTGCATTCGGAACACTTTTTTCGATTGTTTTGTGAGCATATCACGAATCCATACTTTTTTACATCATTGTTATTGTTCTGTGGCGGACGAGCCGTTTTAATATCCGAAATGACAGATGCGTCAGTGCGTTCATCCCGGCGCAGACGAGCCAAAGGAGCACAATTAAACGGGATTTGCATATTCACTCGCGCATTGTCGGCTGAGGAAGAGCATGAATGGAGCTAAGAAAAAAGGCAAAAAATCAAGAACGTTTCGAACGCATCTTTGCGTAACCGAGCGTTCTATATTTGAATTGAATACCCGCGTATTGTGAGGGAGGGAGTGAGTAAACACTTTTTTTTAATGCGGCTAACTGTTGACTGCGAAAAAAAAAAACAAATAAAATTATGAGTGTTTTTATGACAGACGTATTTGATTTGATGCAAATTAATAAATATCCACTGACATAGGTACACAGCACCATCAAGCCCCAAACTAAGCATTAGCCTGTAATATGGACACTAAGCAACGGACAAACATACTTGAATACTTTTTTTTGTATTAGCAACTTATACATAGTACCATCTAGACTAATACAAACAGACATTTTCATGCACACACATTTGCAGGGGATCCGGGGATCGAACACGGAACCCTTGGTGCCGATGTCTCAACCATTACACCAGATGGGTCGTCATATTACAGGACTTCGTTTGGCAGTGTACATTTTAGGCTAAAATTATAATGTTAAGTCCATATAACTGAATATGGAGCAACTAAGTACAGACCGCGTCTAGGCAAACGTAGCGTAGGACGCGCTCCGGCCCGATNTCAGGAAAAGCATAGTTGCCACCCTGAACACTTAAGAAACTGCCGCCCTATACAATCACATATTTATATTACAAATACCAATAAAAATAATTTTCTAGTTTTAGATTAATATTAATTTCGGGATTTAGATATTTCAAAAATTTTAACTTTGTAACGCGTGATTTCAATTATCATCATTCCTTTAATTATCATTTAGATTAAATTAATAATATTAGACAATTTTTTTAAAGCTAAAATTTTTTTTCACTCATTTCCAATATTTGCCACCCTGGCACTAGCTCGCTCCGACTGCACCTAGTATAATCCGCCACTACTACACAGAAATTTAAAAATACTTTCTAACTGACTGATCTTGACTCCAAAGCATAAAATTGATTTTCTTGATGGTTCCGTACATTTTCAGTGTCACTCTTGACGGTATTTTTAATAAGCCACCGTACACACGGTCACACTTATCATTTGTTATTATATACGTGAGCCGTTCGCAGTTTTTGCCAACTGCATTTTTATGCATCCACTTTACATAATACGGACTCCTTTGTTTAAAGAAAGAAACATTAAAAATGGCGGCTTTCAACGGGAAATCATACTGGCTGGCGAAGAGGAAGGTTCTGTTTTGAATTTCGAACAAAAGCTGACGTGTTCTTGGTTTGAATTGTGACCTTAGTTTTTAAAATGTATACTACCTATTCAACTTTACTTATAAATCTTATAATCTGGGGCCACATTAACAGGAATAGGCTTAAATTTCAGGTGTAGCTACTACTTAGCGCGACAATTTGGCAGTTGTAACGTATTAAAAATTCTTCACAATAATTATCCCGTGAATGGGCGTTAGACGTTAGCCTTTAGTGTGGGCCCAGTATTTAATTAAAATTAAGGAAAATTATTATTTTGACCTTAACGAGTCTTAGAAAAAGTACAAAATCAAAAGCACGAGCACTCTACTATGTCATTATGACATATAGCGAGTGACGTGATTACGAATGAAAATTCTGCCCAACTGACGCGATGGGCGTCGGTGGCTCAATGGTGTGGACTGTCGCCCTCCTACCGGGAGGGCCGAGGTTCAAATCCCGCCACGTACTAATGTGTTTTCGAATTGTCTAAAATCATAATTATGTACGTTATCCGATGCTCTAACGGTGAAGGAAAACATCGTGAGGAAACTTGCGCACGCCTGCGAAGAGATTCAAAGGTTGTGCGTGAAGTCGTCCAACCCGCACTGGGCCCGTGAACGACTAAGGCCTAATCAACCCTATACGGGTAGGCTCGTGTTCCTCGGTGGGGACGTTTAATGAGCTGATGATGATGATGATAACATAACATCGACACTTGATTTCTTTTAAAATAATAAACTTAAGCGGAATATTTCTTAGTGTGTTTAATTAAAAAAAACAAACGTGTGTTATAAATGTCGCTTCCTTTTCAAATTCAAACCCTATCTTAAGTCTTACTAACAATAAAAGCATCTGATCTATGTATTAACCCTAAAATAAAACACTATAAAAAAACCACCGTATGGTCAGTCAAAAAATCTGAATACAAAACAGAACTAACCCTTCAATGCCGCAAGGAATGGTCACGATCTAATCTCACACTACAGCTGCCTGGGCAGATGTTACGCATTTCCACGTTATTATTTCGGCCTTCTTCATCTTTATTCTTTCGGAATAAAGTTCAATTTGGCCTGTGTCGTTTTTATTTTTGGTTTTGATACAGAGGGAATGGAAATGATACCTGTATTTTAGGGTGTAGTACTTAAACAGACGAAATAAAGCTTATTTTAAAGTGTTCAATTATGAATTGTCGTAGATTTTAAGAATGTTATCAATGATGTGTTCTTTTTATGAACGCGAAATAGAGTTTACTTTGTGGATCGTTGAAATTGGTTTAATTTGCCGACTTTGTTACGGCGGGTTAGAGTTGAAAATCGATTAAATTAAAAAGGTGGTTGCTAAAGGTCAATGACCTTGACATTTGAGAGGTTTATTAATGTTATTGATTTCGCTTTTAGGTGGCAAGTGTTGGGTTGCGTGTTGTGCCAGGATTCTTTTATTGAAATATAAATTGCCTTCGCGTCAACGCAACTACGCGGAGTTTAAATGGTGATGGTTAGTCGTTTACACCCATAGATTTAAATATACTAGATAAGCAACTTGCGCGTCAACACGTTCCAACCGCACATATGATCACAATCATATGCCCGGGTTGCATCAAATCAGTACTCAGTGAAACGTCAACAGACTCAAACCTAACGACGCGCGGTAAAAAAATACTCTAAAATGGTGTAACGTGTTGGAAAAGAATTCATTTCAAGGTCACAAAAACATAATAAAGCCATCCTTATTACTTTTCAAACGTAGGTTTCTAATGTTTGTAATTAAATTAACGTAAATCTGTAAAACTAAATTACGTTTCAAATATTGCGTTTAAAGGTCAGTGTTACCACTAAAAATCAAATCTGGTTTGCACACTATTGTGGAAAAAAATTGTAACAATAATATATGAATATAATGTTTTCTGTTTTCACGTATATTAACTCAATGGTTTTCACAATTATGATATTATCATATATTGACTGCATTTGAAGAATGCATCAAATCTTTATTGTCTATTATTTTGTTAGTGACCAATAGTCTGCATACCAATGTTTAGCCATGTACTTTAAAATTGTGGAATGTTTCATAAAAAGTTCCACCCCGTTTTAGGGTAGTGCAGGTAGCTGTTTAGTCAGCAACGTATGTCAATTATTAAACATAAACAATACGAGTCCACTAACCTAATAGCATTACATAATTTACCCATACTTACAAAACAACATTGAAATTATTTTAAATGTCTTATTTATCATTATTGAAAATATGTTTATTTTATTTATAATTTTGTGCAAAATTTCTTATGACAGGCACACCCACCCTGAATTGCACGATTGTGTTTCTGTCTTTGTTCAAGTAAGCAGCGATATTGTCTTTGTGCCTTGAGGAAGTGAGACAAATATATTTACTTTGAAATCATTTCTGGTTTCAAAGTTACGTCTTTGCAGTTATAGAAGTGGTTACACTTTTATCGCCAGGCGCGCATGGTTATTGCTCCTCTATTTATTTATCTCAATGTTTACACCCACTACTTATTTTCTTTTTCGCGATATCCGTTACATGGTGCCCCATTGAGTTGGTACTATTTTGCAGTGTCTCATTCTTTTTCTATTTTTCGAGTCGATATGAATTTATTCAAATGTGACCAATGCCCCATAAAAGTTAAGTTTTAGTGTTAAAGTACCATATGGTAATGGACCAACAAGTCGAGATGTAAATGATGAAAGCTGGATTAAGAAAGCTGATCTGAGGAAATACCTGCGAAAACAGTGTATAAGGTCTTGGTGTGATTAATTTTCTGTATATACATAATAAACTGTATTTAAATTCAATTTCTTATATGCCTTATACAAAAAACAAACATCTCAATTTGCAAAACATTGCAAGCGCGAAACTATCTTCTTCAGAGAAAAGTAAAAAAAAAAACAACTGTCATCATCGACAACTGTCATCTGACCTCTATAACACCGCGATACAAAAAAGCGATTGATTTTGAACTCTAGTTCTTCACACTAAAAGTGGTTTATCGACACTACGAACACCAAAGGAGCCGCTGTAAAAAAGTTTAATGACAGGATATGAACCGTGAATCTGGCTTATTGTTTGTTTAAAAATAAAAAAAACAACACTGGTCATTGTAAGCCTTTCTTTGGGGTATTAGGGTCAATAAATGTTTCTTAACCGAATTAGTTCGGATATTTAAACGTGTAATATTGCTTTGGAAAAACTTTTTTGCGTGAGCAATGAATAAATTCATACTAATATGACTGACTGATTCATCATAATTACGTCAATAGACATTAAAACTGGTACCTTCTTGCCATTTTTTAAATAATTATAATAAAAAAAGGTTATTTTGTTTTTAACTCCAGAGACTTACCATTATTTTATATTTATTCACAATATTTACAAAATGTAAAAAAAAATATTGAAATAACATTTGGATGGTGGATGGATTGGTGGATTTGCGGTATAAGATCAAATAAAAGGATTGTTTTTATAGAGTTCTCGTAATAGGAATATGAATAAATTATTATATTTGTAACAAACTCATTAATTCATCTGCTGACACAATGTATCCGATAGCAAGGATAAAAATCATTGAAATGTAAATCGATTGGTTTTAAACAATAATAATAAATTACAATAAGAAACCCCTGAGGCGTACTTTCAATTTCTTCCCTAATTAATTAACGTTCCCAACACATGTTTAGACTTGTCCATTTGTCACGCTTTCCCTTCAGGAATGGCTAAGCATGAAATACATTAGTCAACATCTCTAACAACCCTTTACCACCTGTCGAATTAAAAAAAACTCTAAAAAAGTAAAACGTCAGTTGCTTTCCCGCCTTTTCTACCGACCACAGAGATTTGTTTTATTTCTTTTTAATTGTCGTCTCGATCATTGCGGATGAGGGCATCCGATTTTTTTCAAGTTTAACTGATTTTGATGGGCACCGAATCGGAAATAACATGTGTCGTTTCGAATTGTCATTATTTTTAATTTTATTGTTGAACAACACTTTAGCTCTGCGTTTCGTTTTTATTAACCATATTTTTTTTTATAATATGTAATGTTTGGTATTATGGACCTATCTAAGCCTTCATTGGGATTAACAAAATATGTTTTCCTGTTTTAAGTTCAGCTTCAATTAAGTAGGAATTAACGAACCTATTGCATTCTTCAGGGCATAGGCTTTCCCATACAGCTTGGCTGTGGGTAGATTGGGCCGGAACCTACTCCGTTGTACTCCGAAGTATTTTATCATCCCATTACCGACATTTGCTAACATGAATTTACGGCCAACCCTTTCCCAAACTCCCCTCTAAAGACCATCACACACCTTGTCCCCAGTAACCCTACACTCGTGGTCCAGTTGTACCTACTAACAATGTAAATGAACACTTTTTGTCTGTCCACATCCTCTCATTACAGTTTAACATCTTCCCGGATGTAAAAAAATCATAACATCCGAGGGGTCATCTATTCCCACAGATAGCATAAACAAAAATTGTTTTAATTCAACCCTTCCGTGTTTTTTTTAAAGTCCAACGCACTCCATTCAAGCTCTTCCGTGAGAACGTCAAATATGACCATAGATAAAAAACGCGGGAGTGTAAAGAGGTTAAGTAAAAAACGTTTTGAGGGCGAGTGGACAGTTGTTAGGGTCAAAAAAGTTGTGGCTTTAGAATGAATAATAAGTAGGTCGGGATGTCGATTGTGGATTATCAGATTAAATAGAAGGTGCTTGTATAAGACGTGTGTATTTCTATGTATGATGAAAGTAGCTATTAAGTCGTCTAGGGATATCATCGCAGTGCCAGATAGCGTCCCGTAAAATAGAAGTGATTTGCACTTTCGGGATGAGGGCACTGTAGCTACTACCTAAAATTACTGGGTATAATCTAAAATCTGTTGTCCCTGGTATCGGGCGCAATGGGGCGTTGATGGAGGATCATAACTGTTTTTCAGTTGTTGGTCTCAATCAATGCCTCTCTGTCATGGTCAGGCGTATCACTTACTTATATTCAGGTGAGCGTCCTGATCGTAGATTATAACTTTAAAAAAGTTACATTCAGTCGTTAAGGTATCGTTATAATAGTAGTTTTATTCCGGGTAAACTTTTCGTAGTTGACTGCAGACGTCCTTCACAGTTTCACTTCAAGTGGCTCTCAGCCCAAAAAGCAATGAACCTAGGGGCGACCTAGAGTGGGGCTCAAACCTCGGCTTAGGCTTAGGGTTAGCAGTAATATGTACTTCCATGTTTCGGAAAGCAGACACAAAATAAAAAAAATGTATAAATGTTTACCTTAAACCCTAACTAATAATTTATTATTTGAGTTTACGATCACATAAATAGAATTGTTATTATTTTTAAAACAAATCCACGTTTTGTAACAGTTCTTTGTAAAAAAAAATATTTTGCTGTTTTGCATAACTTATAATTAACCTTTCAGTGTTGACATGTAAAATGAAATATTCATTCGGCTGTAATTATTTTTGTAATAATGACGACTACTGTCGGGTGATCATAAAGCCCTCTTTCTTTCATAAGCCAGTCATTCTCACGATTCAATCATTAGTGCACTTTTTCTATATATTTTTTCTTGGATCCCTCATTCTCGGCCCTCTGAATACGTATCCTGGCTACAGGTGTTGGTTTGAAAAAAGTTATGGAGCATAGACTATCAAACCTCAGTTCCCGCGTTTTTTTGACAGTAATAAAATATGTAAGTAGGTACCTAATGTATTTCCTTTTTTGTAACAAAACATTGTTACAATTGTGAAAGGTAATATTCATTTTAAAAAACGTTAATAATGCGGTTTTGTATGATTCCCTCAGGGATATAAAAAGAAATGATGTTATTGTGAGAGAACTAAACTTACTGACATAGCCCGCTGGATCAGCAGGTTGAGGAGGCAGTAGGTCACGCAAGTCGCAGAACCGATGGCCTTTGGAGCAGACGCGTTCTGGAGTGGAGACCGCGTCTGGGCAAGCGTAGCGTAGGACGTTAAGAACTAAGAACGGAGGAGAACTATGTTCAGCAGTTATTTTGTTAGGTTGAAGAGAAGACAAATGAATAAATATCCATTGACATTTACATAGCGCCATCTAGTCCAAATTTAGCCTGTAATAAGGTACAAACAACAGATATAATATAATAATAAAATAAAAATCTTTATTTGCTTCAAACATAGTATGAGGATGTTAGTTTACATTGGTACACTGTTCTCATGTTTAGCCATTTAAAGCATGCAAAAATATGTTAGTCAACGACGGCTATCTCTATAATATGCTTAAAGCTAAAATTCAAAATTTGTCATAACATAAACATAAATATTGAATAAAATACAATTCTATCTACATTTGAATCAGCTTCGTCGTCAAGATATTCTTTAATGCTGTAAAACAATTACTATGTAAGCCATTGACGTAATTGTTTTTTAAAAAGTCCACACTTTAATGTTTTAAATTCGTTTGGAATTTTATTATAAATTCTGACGCACATAGCCAAAGCACTTCCCATAAAGTCAGATTTAGGTATATTTAACACCAATCTATGCGGATCTCTACGCTGTCTCGAGTTCCATATTCTAGCCTTATTGAAAAGGTGATTTTGTTTAAACACAAAGTTGCAATTTCAAGTATATATAAACAAGTAATGGTAATAAACCAAGCCGTTTAAATAATGGTGCATGATTCAAAGGCGGAATTCCACGATTGCTCTTATACATTTTTTGAGCTTTGAAAACTCTATTCCATTCAGTACAGATAGACATACTTAAATCTTTTTTATAGTGTAGATATAGGTAGATAATAAATTACTATCATAAAAGTAAAATCTTAATTTATACAACAGACATGTTCATATGAACAATTACATATCAATTAGGACAGCAGAATTAAAAGTTTAAGCGATAGACTTTGAAATAAAAGAGTCGGGTAAAAAAAGTAAAATAAACATGCGGAAGGGTTGACGCGATGACTGACATATGGTTCTGCGCGTTGTAGGGCTGTCACTTCTTGGCGCGAATTGAGGTGTCATGGCGTCGTTTTGTTACAATTAAAAGCAAATGTTTATTGCTAAAACTATCGCATTTATTTGAGAAGCTTCGTCAGCGACTTATAATTGCACATTTTAATAAAATAGCTATTAAAGTGGCACGTGTCCTGTCTTTATAGACAATTCTAAATTTGAAAAACTGCTGATAGTAAAAACAGGTCTCTATATTTTTTTTTGTTATTCGAATATTAATATGTAATTATAAAATAAGTAATAATAGATTTGAATTGGTGATTTGCAAAGAAACAAATAATCTGACGTCACTTCAATATCCCTGAAACTTAAGGGTTAGAAAACTACAGTACTAAGCATGGTGCCTTCACATTACTTTATAGCCATAAAGATTATAATTTTATGAGTAATGGTTAATCAGTGCGTGTATTTGCTTCTAATGATTGGACTTCTAGTAGGATACGTAAGAAACCCAAGAATAAGTCAAAAGCAAAAACAATATCGGTTCTTCAAAAAATACTCACTAAGTTACTTAATGACTAGTATTTCTGAAAACAATAACAATCCCACTGGTGAAATTGACGGAAATTTTAACCCTAGATCACTAACCTTCGTCGAAACGACGACGCGGACTCAAAAAAAGTGGTATAACTTTTGAGTGCGTCGTCGTACGCATTTCAGATTCCAGCTAATCTCAGTTGACCCGCAACTCGCGCGGTGTACGGGTGTGTTTTTTGTGTAGGGGCCCTGTGTACGCCGTTCGACCCACCATGAGTCGTCGCATCGACGAAGGTTAGTGTTAACGTTATTCTTGCAGAGTTATTTTTCATTCCGTTTTTGGTGTTATAATTATTTCGGTGTTCTGTAAACTTTATACTTTATTTGCCTACACTGAAATAAGAACCTACATTATTTTTATTAGTACATATTTTTATTTTAGATACGATTCTCCGGCTATTGTTAGAAGATAATAGTGACGAAGACTGCTCTGCGAGTGAGAAAGAAGATCACCTTGAGGCTGATCCGGCTTATGAAACAGATGGTGAGGAAGAGATTTTTTCTGTGGTAAAACAATCGCCTTCTACTGAAGATATTCAGGCAAGTGCATCTTCATCAATTGAAGACCCGTTACCTAGCACTTCGGGTCAACCACATGAACTAATTATTACACCATCACGTAATATTCTTCGCGGAAAAGACAAACACAAATGGTCATCAGTGAAACCGAGTTCACGAAGCCGAACGGCCTCAAGAAATATTGTTCATATCAGACCTGGGCCTACGCGTAATTCTAAAAATGAACTAGATCCGCTTTCCTGCTTTTTTATTTTTTGTAACTGATAGTATGATTGATTTAATTGTAACCCACACTAATGCCGAGATAGCAATAAAAAACGTCAAATACAAGGGTGTAAAAGCCACTCAGAGACAGGCAGACTCTAATGAAATTAGAGCTCTGATCGGGATCCTTACATTATCTGCAGCAATGAAGGATAATCATTTACCATCAAGGGAGCTTTTTGATGTTACCTTCTGTGGCAATCGATACCGTAGTACTATGTCTAATGAGAGATTTGATTTTCTTATAAACTGCCTAAGATTTGACGATAAGTCTACACGCGAACAGCGAAGATTGACTGATGTATATGCCCCTTTTCGAGATATGTGGGATCTTTTTTATAGTTGCATGTCAAGAGAACTATAAACCTAGTTGCTACCTTACCATCGATGAACAATTACTGGGCTTCAGAGGCAGATGTCCTTTTAGAATTTATATCCCTAATAAACCAAATAAATATGGTGTGAAAATTGTAATGTTGGTAGATAATTCTACAAAGTATATGGTGGATGGCGAGCCCTATCTAGGTTCTTTCACTAAAACGGATGGATTGCCACTAGGTGAATATTTTGTCAAAAAATTGACACGGACTGTGCACGGCACAAATAGAAATATAACTATGGACAACTGGTTCACTTCGGTACCACTAGCTAAAAGTTTAGTAAAAGAACCGTATAAGTTGACTTTGGTTGGAACTCTACGTGCTAATAAGAGGGAGATACCGTTAGAATTACAGCATGAGCGGACCCGGAAGACAGGAACAGCTATTTTCTGTTATGACCAGGAACTAACATTGCTTTCATACAAGCCAAAGCCCCAAAAGACAATATTCCTATTGTCGACTTGTGATGAGGAAGGGACAATTAATGAGATGACTAAAAAGCCCACGATGGTAGAATTTTACAATCAAACTAAGGGCGGAGTAGACACCTTGGACCAAATGTGTTCTCTCGCTTCTTGCAGCCGAAAAACTCGTCGTTGGCCTTTATGTAATTTTTACGGAATGCTAAACATTGCATTTATAAATAGTTATGTTGTATATGTAAACAACATTTTGGAGGCTAATAAAAAACCTTTACCTAGGCGTGAGTACTTGAAAATACTGCATCAAAAATTGGTCGAGCCACATATGCAAAAAAGATTGCAAATTCCGACACTTCAAACGGGGCTGCGGGAGTCAATAACGGCGATTTGTAATATGCCAGGAATCAGTATTTCTGCTTCTACACATGAAACTGACCAAAGAGAAGATGCAATTAATCTTCCTATCGCCAAAAAAAGGAAAATTTGTGCAATTTGCCCCTCCGCAAAGCGAAGAATGACAAAGAGTTGTTGCACCAAGTGCAAAAAATCCTTGTGTGGCGAGCACAAACTTGACATTTGCCACAAATGTATGAATTCATAGTGTTTTTCTAAAATGTTCTGTTTTTTAGTTGATTTTATTGCTTAATTTTAATATTTTAATATTTTTTCAAGTTTGTTTTGTTTAGTTAATAAGATTTAAGCATTTAAAAAAAAACAAAAATATTCAAAGGAGTATAAACTCTGATCTCAATTAAAAGACTGTCAAAGTAATTAAAACGTGATTTTAGTAATTAAAAAGGTATAATCATGTTAACTAATGATTATTCTAATAAATAAGTAAAACACATATAAATATTTTATTCCCTAAACCCTTAGAAGCCTCCCTTTTATACGGCGTAGTCGAAACGACGAAGGTTAGTAATAAGCGTTGTAAAATAAGGTTAGTAATCATCGGTTAATGGAATAAATCTTAATATTACAAACTTTCATTTTATTTTTGAATCATATATTAACTTATCTTTTGGCAACCCTAAATCGCCGCAATTTGTATCGCTGTCAGGGTGGTCAAAAACTGACATTAATATTTTTTTCTCGAACTTTTTCAATACTTACCCTCCCATAGGTGAGGTGCTAACTACGGCAGGTATCAATTAGACCGCGCTCGGGACGCGCTGTGTAAGTGGCGCCGGGGCAAACAGACCTGTGGTTTTTCGGATTAAATAAGGGTAAATTGAAAATGTGTTAGCACTATTCAACGTTGCTCGTGCTTTTAATAGACAAGTTTTAACAGTAAGCTTAAATGAGTCTCGTCTCTGAGCGACTATAGAAATTTCACCAATATTAAAAAATATAATTCCGAGAATTTTACATTTATTTTAAAACCCAGTCAAGGTTTAACATTGAGCAAGGATTAAATCATTTACAAAATTTATCATCATCAGCCTATAACGGCCGACTGCAGGGCCCAGGCTCTTCCCCCACAGCATAGCTATGGGGAGTTCGGGCTGTAACCCTCTACGCTGGCCAATTCGGATCGGGGTGTTAATGCCTCCCATCCTAAGTTTGTAGTCGGACCGACGGCTTAACGTGCACGGAATCATCTTTCTTTTTCGACAGTCAGTTGATTTGGTCTGCAATATCTTGCACAAACTAGGAAAAATCGAACAGTGACGTTTCTACGCAGGATTCGAACCTGCCACTGCCGGGTCACGCAGGCAAATGCCCATTGACCATGAAGGCAGTTCCGAGTAGATTTGGTTTTATTAAATTCGGTAATAATATGATAATACGATAAATATTCTGTGACTACCATATCATAGAAGGACTAGAGTCGTATTAGGTATTTGGAAAATGACATTTCCCGATTTCCAGTTTTTATATATGTTATACGTCACCTAATGTTTAGTGACACGCCTGACCATGACTGGCAGCATTGATGGAGACCAACAACTGGTATCAATGCCACACTGCACCCGACACCCGAGACAACGATGTTTAGCCTCTTATACCCAGTAATTTACCTAGCTACAGTGCCTTCATCCCGAAACACAAAAGTGCATAACACTCCTATTTCACGGGACGATATTTGGCACTACGGTGGTACCTACCAAGACGACTCAGTGGGTCTGCCACCTAGTTAACAAATGAACCTTGACTTCGGCTTGAAGAGAAGCTGAATTTTAGTACGTTATACTCAGGTGACGAAACGTGAACATCAGCTAAAGGTGTTACCATTAAAAAAATTAAATGCCTCATGACTTCCGCGGTGAGAAGACAATGACTGTACGATTTACATACGAGATTGAAACAAGAAAAAATACTGCCTTTCGATTTTTGGTGATCCGTAGGTAATAGGTATTTAGATGGAATTTTTAATTTGTTCATAGTGTGTGGTTTCGAAGTTAATTTAATCACAGTTTAGTAGTGAAATTAACTCACAATAAATTGGTGTTATTGAATTTTTATATTAAAAACGATATTACGAGACTTATTTGTAGAAACAATTGAGATAAAAATAAAAATATATTGAGGAGAAGCACGTGGTCTGGTGCTACTTATCAAAATATCATATTAAAAAACAAGGAAAATTAAATTGCTTTTTGGAAATATACTCATTTACAGTTTCCAGATTTTTAATTTCGCTCGTCGTTCTAATTATTAATTTTATATAAATATCGCAACTAGTCTCAACTTATTAAAATGAATTATTTGGATTTTTATACTTATACGGAACTCTTATGCAACCTCCTTGCAAGTTACACTTGCTGTATTTTTTTACAATCGAAAGTGAGATTTAGGCAGGTGGCAGTGCCCCAAAGGGGTTTTTCATCTAATTAATCAGAGCCGCATCTGTTGATAATTACAACCCGCGGACCGCATTTGAAGGGTTAATCAAACATAATAAAGAAATTAGACGGACGGACATGTGTTTTTTCGGTTTTTACCTATACAGATTGGTGGGGAGATTATTTTTTTTTCTATAGACTTTTTAATAACGTTTTTATGGTGTTACCAATCATGCATTAATGTAATTTGAATGAGTTTTATAATTTGGCACAGGTGTTTTGGGTCATCACGGAACCTTTGTTTATGATGATGACGAATCATTGTATCATGCGTACAGTCCACTGTTGCGTTTTGCAAACAAAACATGATCCTTTTGTGATTCGTGTATAGGCTTGCCAGAGCTTTGTGTTGGATCATTGGATGCCAGCCCAATAGTACCAACCTTCTAGTACTGTAATGTAGTAGTATAAACCATTATTGAATAAATTAATTCTAGTATTAAATAAGTTACCTTAAACAGTTGTGTGGCTAAAAAGTCCCTGTCTAGAGGTATAATATGTTAAAATTGATTTAGTGAAGTTTTTAGCTCACTCCTTTATATTATGGTATGATGGTATATGGTACCTATGTTTTTTTAACTTGACACTCAAAATGTAAGTGCAAGGACCTTCACATAACTGAAACAGATATTGGTACCTACATACAACCTATCTCTGTTAACAAACTGGAGCACATCTATAAATAGGTAAAATTATTTATTTTGAAAAATGTCTGCCACTTAAGTTCATGATTGACTAAATGTAACCCACCAATTAAAAAAGTAAGGCAATTGGTGCAATCGACTACGAGTTATAATAAATTCCAACTGAAGTACGAATACCATTATAAAAATCTTGTTTTCATGGCCTAGTATTAAAAAAACAATAACTGACAAATAAGAAAAAACCTAATCAATTTGCATACTCTTTTTTTAACGTAAGAAGTCTCAACACAAAATTCGCACGGATGCGGTCGAAAAAAAAGCGTCATTTTTTCTAGTTATCACGCAACCTGCACAATGACGCATAAATATTCATAAACCGAGACACTATTACGCATATCAATCACTAAAACGTATGCAAGTGTTAAAAAATACGCGATCACATGCAAGATCACATCCCTATCTTTGTTTTCAATGGCTGCACTATCATTAGCGCCTTTGCCGTAGGAAGCTTCTTTTATTTAAATTTCGAAATCCGAACGCATGACAAAGACTTGTTTTTGTTTATCCGCTAAAGAAATTAGGTATTATTCAAATGGGCATAGACAAGCAGGTAGGGGAGCGTTTGTTCTTTTTGGGGTTCCGTTAACAGTCAGTGCTTTGAATTTAAAATGATATCTAAAGTTTAATAAAGCTCATTATTACCTTTAAGGTATTATTTCATTATTACTATTAATGATCCAGTGTCTAATATTTTAAATATATTTATCATAAATTCTCCATACATTTTTAGTAAAATTTTCTTACATGTAATTCTACGGAACTCTTTGAAGTTAATTTTGTTCCATCTTGACTGTTTATATATTCTTTTAATGTCGCGGCTTAGAGTACCGACCGGCTAATTAGGATCGTATTCTCGAATTAGTAGCCATTTTCACACGCGGCTGAATACACTTATTTCTGTTGCGGTAACCGAGTAGATAATTATTATGTTGGTACTTCTGATAAAAGAAACGGAAGTGATGATCATTTCGTTATTAATAAGCTTGTTTGTTTGTAGTTTGAATTATATTATAGTAATCCGACTAATATTTTCTGTATAATGAAAGCTGGGTAAGGATGAGTAATGGATGAATGAAACATTCATCATCATCATCAGCTCATTAAACGTCCCCACGAGGGGCACGAGCCTACCCGTATAGGGTGATTAGGCCTTAGTCGTCCACGCGGGCCCAGTGCGGATTAGACGACTTCACACACAACCTTTGAATCTCTTCGCAGGCGTGCATGAAGGTTTCCTCACGATGTTTTCCTTCACCGTAAGAGCATCGGATAACGTACATATATTTTCGAAAATTCGAAAACACATTGGTACGTGTCGGGATTTGAACCTCAGCTCTCCCGGTAGGAAGGCGACAGTCCACACCATTGAGCCACCGACGCTCTAATGTAATGAAACATTACAATAATCCAAATGCTTAGTTCTGTTTTATTAAAATAATACTAAGTATAAGCGTGGTTCAGTGGTGTTAGAGTTGGGTTAACATAACTGAGTGATCTGTAGGTCGTGGGTTGGATCCCGCGGTTAGACCGCATAGTAAGTCAATATGTGCGATTTTTCCAGTTTGGTTAAAACCACAGACATTTGAATATACAATTAGACTGGACAAGCCGCCAAGTTTATAGGCAGTCCCAGTGTCGCAATTTCTTTTCGGTTCTTACCTGTGAAAAGTTATTATATTTCTTGGTAAATTTACTGATTCATTGCGATGATAGCATGTTACATTTGCACAGGATGGCATTTTGGGAAAAAACGGTAATTTCTTCTAATATTCGTGCGTCTTGACTCGTCTCACAGAGCGTAAACTGGCAGCCAGTGTATGCTCGTTGAGCTTACATTTGTCGCACTTAAAAACGCGGCTTGCCCCATCTCCTGCATTAAAATCTGTGGTTAAAACATTGAAGGCTGAATTACCTGGTTGTCCGAAAAGAAGGATGGTTCCGTGCTCCGTTGGGCACGTTTAGCCGTCGTACGGCTACAATCTAAGCATAGTAGTCGTTAACACCCACCAATCTGCATTGGACTCGCGTGGTGGGTTACAACCCAATCTCCTATGTTGTGTGGGAAGGCCTGTGCCCTGCAATGGGCTGTTATAGGCTGATGATTTATTTAAGGAGCTTAGTCAATTTTGACTATGTCCCTCCGTTATGGCTACAACTGAATAAGATAACAAACAATTGTTACATTAACAGTAACATCACAAATCACATTGTAGTGGATAACATTTTGTTAGGTTGGTAATGATGATTTTTTTTATACTGTTATAATATTCGTAGTAATATGTTCGCGTAAAGATCTTCCTTTGACTCACATGACGCAAAGAAATAAAAGTTTCTCACTTTTTTATAAGATAACCGTGAGGTATATGTAAAAAATGAATACAGCTTATGCAAATGAGTACGTGACCACTTTTTAAAGAATAAAACTGAACATAAAGACAATCCCATGCCCGTCGCACCCTTTGCGGCGAAGGAAAATAATTTGCATAGGTATGACGTAGCGATTTTTTCTACTCGTTCTATTTTTTTCTGTTTTTTTTTAAGTGCAAGAAAGTCACACTCTTTGAAAAAAAAAACAAAAAAAATCGTTCCCAGGGACTCTATTTATATAGAAGTTTTTCATTATTAACCCTCATACATAAATTAAATACAAATTGAAATAAATATTAGCATGATAAATTAATACTTACATTTTTAGCAAACAACTAACTGTTGAAAGGTTCTCAAATGTTTAACAGTTCCAAAGTCACCATTTAGATAGTATCTAGTATAATAATAATGCGTAATAATAATAAAAATCATAAGTGTTTATTCAGACAATTCTTACCAAAAACAAAATACCTCATGAGGTTTGTATAAAATATTTAGTTAAAAGTGCAGATTTATTCCTTGTCATATTCCTGGAGGAGACAATCCCCGCGTGATTTCTCCTTCAATCCAAATTGTTTTTTTTTATTTATATCACCAACAAAAAACAATTCAATATACATTGACGTTCTGATGTGTGCGTCGCGGCGATATAAAAAGGCCAGAGCTCAGCGATAGGTTTACCATTGGCAAACCGCTGATTTTCAGCTACAGCCAAAGTTACAAAAACAACCATCAACAATTGACACAAACGTGATTATTATTAATAAATAATAATGTTTCAATATTAAATTATTTTATCCTATCGTGTTGTGTTCTCTCTATCAACAATAATCTATGTTACTGTTGTATTCAAAAACCTCGATCAAAAACCTATACTGATAAACAAAAAATCATCAAAAAATAATAGCAATCCAGGTCGCACTCCTTCACCCGTAGATTACGAGCAAAGAATATAATTTGCATACGGCCGAGCATCGCAGCCATTTTTTTTCAACACGCACAGATTATGCAAATTGTTTTTTTGGACATCGCACGCAACAAGAGAAAGACTTTTTTTAACTAAAAAAAAGTAACAGAATCCTTGGGAAATACGTTCTCAAGGTCTTGAGAAACGTTTAGCGTAATTGTCAAGGTCTTTGTTTTAATGGACTCATTTGAATGTCAGGTAAACAAAATGATAGAGTTCAATGTGGTGCAGATGTTGTTTTGATGAAAATATTAGTACTCATTAAAAATTGACGAAAATTATTAGTCCGAAAATAAGCAAATAATATTTTATATTTGTAATCAGTAGTTTTTTTTATATATTATTATTTTTTTATCATAAGGAATATAATGTTGTATCATATGCATAATAATAAATTAAAAAGTCAATAATATTATAATATGTAGATGTTAAAAACATAATTTTTTTTAAATGAAATAAATAATATTTGATTTTGATTTTATTTGATTATGCAACATTGTAGCTAATGTCTTAGTCTTAGACAATTGGAATGAAAAAATATGATATACTCTATTAAGCGTGGAAATGCTTAATAGGAGTAGACTTAGACTAGTAGTCTTAGACAATTATGCATCCAGTACAATATACTCTTATAATTTATTTAGCTTTTCGCTGGATAAAAAACTATTATTAACTTTGTACCACTAGGATTCCAGTCATAATAGAAAATCTCTCCAAACATATTGCAACATCCTAAACCGAGCTTCTAGGACGCCCTTACGCTTGCTGCATTTTTTTTGCTGAGAGCCATCTGCGCTCGGAATTAATAAAATATTTTTTATTTACTTAGGCACCTACTACAACTTTATTATGAGAAATAGTGGTCCATTGTTATGACTCTATAAAACAAAAACTGACCAAACCAAACTTCGTTGTTAGATTTTGTGGTAATCAATATATTTAGGTATGTATTTCTTAATTTTATCAATCCCATATTTAAGAAGTAAGGGGGAACTATTAAATTTATAAAGAAAACAATTTTGAAAGTGTTGATTTTCTTATACGTCCCTGTGACTTGATGCCCTCGATTTCAAACTACTACTACTCCCTAAAGCGTCCGTATCTTTGTGAGGTCTCCCTAGTGATATCAACACTGGAGGGGATGCATCCCGTAACCCTCTGCAGTGCATGCGTGTGACGGGTCAAAGCAGCATTTTTCCCGACTATTTCTGTTGGCCGCGGATGGCTTTTACAGCTTCACCAGCGCAGATGGCTCTCAGCCATGTTTGACAGTTTTTATACAGATTTGTCAAAAAAGTACAACATTTAGGAGTTTCTTGTTGGATTCTTCTCAGTAGATAAGAATGATCCTAACCTGTGTTAGTTTCTCCAATGACATTTTGTTTTTTATGCACCTAAATGGAACATAATATATATTTTTTGTTTGATTTGACAAAGCCGTGTTCATTCATTCATCTCTTTGTTGCACCAAATTCAAGGGATTGTTTTGGGTCCCAAAAGAATGCATGGAACGTTCTACAATAAAAATGTCTATTTTTAAAGTAATATTTGGGCACTTCCACATTCAACCAGCAGTTTCTACCGCTGAATATTTTTTCTACCGGTCAGTAAAAAATATTCCACTTTCATCACATCGTATATTATGACTAAACCCATCAAACAGTAGTCCAAAACAGTGATGACTAAACCGCAGTCTAACAGTCATTGTATGAATTCTTATGAGTAGAGAGTTCTAATAAAAACAGTAGATGTATGGGTTGTAAAAATATATATTCACCTTGTCGAATTGACAACAACCATTACAATTGCAGCCGTTACTTAACCTTTTCAGGAATCACATTGCTACCGCGATGTAACATAGGATAGTGACATCTATTGAGAACATTAGTAACTAAAATTTACATAAAACCTTACATATTTTTTTGACAGCTGACGCCATCTTTTGTATAAATTATTGAGAATATAATTTCTTATTTACAATATTACATTCATAAAACCATTTACGGGTATTATACCCGTAAGGTTAAAAGGTAATGGTTAAATTAAGGTTACTAATGAATTACACTAAATAATCTTAACAGTCATCATATAATGATCATCAATCTTATATCGTCCCACTGTATGGAACAGCTCTATATAGCTCATAGCTTGGGAGCACAACAGTATCAACGGCGAAATATATAAACTAAATCAAAACTATTTAACACAACACGAAAAAAATATTTACCTCAATGATATTTGTGTATTAGTAAAGGGCAACCTTTTTCTATTGTTTTTTTATGCTATATAAACTTTTTCTACCTGCTTGGGGTGGAGTTTCGACCCACCCTGTTTTTTTATTTACAAATTGAAAGAAGGGTGGGTCCCTTTTTTTCTGTCATGGCGTCTGGGTCGATATTTTAACGATCTCTGCATTTTTTTATATTAGTCACGTTATTGTTTACTCTAGTTCTGTAATAATTTTATATTATTTACAAACATTTAATTTCTAACATTTGAGCACAATATTTTATCTGTCATAGTCAGGTGTATCACTTACCACCAGGTGAGCCCACTGACCGACCCCGTTCACATTAGACATAAAAAAAATATATTTATATTTATTATCCAAGTTTTTGGATTAGGTATATTTAAACAAAAATGTTTATGGTATGTATTGGTTGCCTAAAACAAAAAACTTTAAACATAAAATTAATATGGTTTCTATAACGGTTTTCTAATTGTGCAACCATGAAAATTACTCAACAAAGCAAGATGCTATCCCCTCAAATATAAAACAAAGTTATGCTCCATCACCAATTAGCGGCTAAATTTTCTTAAAAAACATCTTCCTATGAGAAATATGCTTTGTACTCATCATCATCAAAAACCTATGACTTCCTACTGCAGGGACATGCCTGCCACAGAGCAGGAATAACTTGATTACTTAGCAATATCATAGAAAAAGTTGTCTTTTTTTCCATATTTTATTTAATTTATTTACTTTCTAAGGAAAATAAAATCATTGTTTTCCTCTCACAACTAGTCTACAATGTAATAAATCGTGCAGTTTCCGGGACCTCTGGATGGCAAAAAGGATTATCAAAGTGGCCCAATTGGGTCGATCATATTTAAATTGTGAATTCATATCGACTCGATAAGAAGACGAAGAATAATAAATACTCAAGCGAATCAAGTCAGCGCATTTGGACTGCTTGAAGCATTACCCTGGCACACCCATCGTCAACTAACCCGTTCTAACAAAGGCGTAGCCCCTTTATGTAAAGCGTTATTCATCCATTTTTTCGTCCGTAACGGTCTTTCTTTTCGGTAATGACTGGGGTTGCTTTGCGAGGGTTGTTTTTATGTGCGCCTCTCCTCACGCGATTTCGATGCAACTGGATCGACTCACGCAAATTATTGTAGGATGATATTCATAGGCGTAGATTTTATTTTTAAATAAAATTGTCTATGGTCAGATTTCAGATCACAGATTGACAGCTAGTAATTTTTAAAAGTTCTTTTTTTTGTAAGTTGCTGATGGGCACGCAAGGTTAGCATTAATATTTCTACCACGGATGTATAAACTAAACCTTTATGAATCTGTGGTCTCTACCAATATCAAAATTATAGTTGATGAATAGTAAATCATTATTTATATAATATGCAAAATAAACGCATTCAGGTAAACGAAATTAACTTGCGGAATCTGTAAAAACGTTTTAAATCTTTTCCAGTGATTTCAGATTATTTGTTAGAACCAGTTTCTGTAAGATGTCAACATCTTTTTAATTTTACAATAAAAGTATCATTTATTTAGTTCTGCATTACATAAATTTCTAGCAAAATAAACACAGCCATAAAACTCTTAAGAACTGTCAAAACAACATACCAATTTGGCGGTAAAATATAAGAAAATTAAAATGGCCGCCTGTTAAACGTGCGTTAATAAAAGAGTTAAAAAAACCCCAAAATGCTTTTGTATTTTTATACAGTAACACGCTATAATTTTCGTTACATAACTTTTTGCCTTCACATCATCGCACTGCAGCTGTTACTGTTTATTTAAATAAGTGTTTTTTGTTCAACATTATTCCATATAATGGTTAATATGTCGTATATCCATATCACCCTTTAAATTGATAATTATTTACAGACATTACTATTTCCATCTGGCTATAACGTCTGAGTAAAGGAATAGGCCTTCCGAAATAGTACCTATGGCTTTGGGGAGTTTAGGCTGTAACCCACCACGGGCCTCATTGGAGGGTGTAAACCGAGGTGTAAGCAACTAGTATCCTTAAGATATTATTTTATTTTGGGTTGCAGGCAGCGCATTTTGTTATCTCCAACCCGCTTGTCAAGTGTGAAGATTATGGCAATACTCCCGTAACAAATAACTTGAGAGCTTGTGTGTGTGTTGTGTGTGTGATTTCTTTCATCGTTGGGAATTGAACTATACTTGGATGACATAAACTCAAACTCAAAATATCTCAATTCAAATAATTCTTTACCAGATGTTTTTGAATCGTTAATTAATTATTATTAAAATAATAGAAATGTTTTTATGACTTTAACTCTATCGCCGGTTCGGAATAAGTACGTTCTTCGAAAAGAGCCGCCAAGAAACTTGAGAGTCACTTTTTTCAACTTTTTATACGAAAAAGACCTTTGATATTAATGAAATAAAGGATACCGAATACGTAAATGATCTTCTTAGCATATCGATGGTAAAAACATAATCAAACCGTAGAAGCCCAAAAGGTAACTCCGGTGACAACGTTGTCTGCAGATGTCATTTATCGTGTTGAGAACAGCTACTCAATATCTAATAATATTCTTTAATTCAATTTATTTATATGTGAACGTCAGTGGCTCATTGGTGTGAGCTGTTGCCATTCGATCTGGAGGGTGCAGGTTCAAATCCAGCCACGTACCAATGTCTATTCGAATTTTCGAAATTATATGTACGTTTAGACGCTCTTACGGTGAAAGAAAAAGTTGTGAGGAAACCTGCGCACGCCTACAATTAAATTCAAAGGTTTGTGTGAAGTAGTCGACTAAGGCCTATACACCCGGCTCGTGCCCCGCGGTGGGGATCACATATATTTTTTTCCTTCTTCATGACCTTGTACGGTTTGTGTATCCGGCCAAAGTCAAGGTTATAGGTACGATTGTATTATAAGTAAAACGAGGAGAAGATAGGAAAAAGGTTTTTCGTAATACTAATTTGGATATAAGGAGCAAAGATCAGGAAAGTAACTTAAGATATAATAATTAAAATAACAAAGATATAATAGAAATAAGTGATATTGATAGCATCATAGCATACAAAAATAATTATAATTTTTAATTATTATCAAAAAAAAATTATAAAACCGTATATGTATGAATATTATTTGTATAAAGAAGTGATTTTATGCAGGTGGGAAAAGGAAGATCACAGATTTAGAAACTAGTTTATATAATCTGTGGTGGGGTCTTATGTATACTGGTTATGATGATGAAAATTGTTGCAGTGGTAGTGACGTCAGCACCGGCGAACGAGGCTGAGCTGCAGCTGTACCGAGTCATGCAGCGAGCCAGTCTGCTGGCTTACTACGACACACTCCTGGAAATGGGTTCGTTCGTTTGGTTTAATTCGTTACGTTTATATTTGATAATGGCTACTCAATGCTATTTTTTACATATTTTGGCATTGACATGTTGGCATATATAATAATATTAAATATCTACTGACACTCACATGGTGCCAACCAGCTCCATATTAAGCGAGGAACTTGTAGTTAGGGTACTAAAAAACTGATAAACATACTTGTACACATTTTTTTTGTAAATACATATTATACAAAAAAACCCAGACCATTACAGACATGTTCATGCACACAAGCGTTTGTAATGTCTGGGGATCGATTCCGGGACTCTTAGTGTAGTGGCCGACATCTGTTACACCACATGGGTTGTCATAGAATGTTTAAAATATAGAGTCCTATTAACAGTTAAAGGGCTACCAACAAATAATTGTCTGTCTACTTAATATTTTTAAGGCCGTCTCTTGCCGTCACAACGCGACGGACAACCATATTTTCTCAATTAACACTTCACACGTAAGACCGTCTTGTAGTCGTTCAAAACTGAAGCTCAAATTACAGTGGCCAGGATAATATGCTTTATTTATTGATAGTTCGTTTTAAGAAAACCTAATTGTTATGAATAACATTCTTTAAATATAAAGGGCAAACCATTAAACTTGAAATCGTTCATCAGTGAGCCAGAACTGGTAACCTTAATAAAATCATGATCACGCGAATCGTAGGAACCGCACAAAAAACAATTTCTCATCGGCGCGAGATGTCCAAAAAACGCATTTCCATAGACACATAAAAAGCGCGCGCAACCAAACGTCATGCAAATGTCTTTTTTTTTTCAAGTTTCACTTTTAATTCCTTCAATTACGGCCCGCGGATAGAAGGGTTTGGCCGAGTCGTTCGTCTTTTGTTTTTTTTTATCTGGCCCCTTCGCAAAATGGTCACGTCTGGAATTAGCATATTTGCCTAAATTAAAATCGAGTGTGTGGCGGCATTTTTTCTTGGCCTCACACGTTTTTGTGCGCACAATGATAACTTGCGCGATAGTTTTGCATATTAATGTGTGGATTAACTACTTGTCTAGTTTTTTCTTGTCTTGAGAAAGTTAAGGTTTGAAAGTGTATGAAAGAAACTAACGAGCATTGTTTTTTGCCGTACATTTCAATTGTATTTGTAATGGGAAAGATGATGTATTGTGTCTTCCATACATAATGAGGTATAAAGAACGTGATCTATAATGTGGATCTCGGCAGCTTTTCAAGATTTTACGATGATGAATTTTGTATTAGTTTTTTTGAACTAGTTAGTAATCTAGACTTGTGTGAAAGAGAGAACATATGAGAGAGAATATGTATAACTGTAGCAACAAACGCTACGGTAAATTTAAGATTAGATTGTTGTATACTCGTAGTAATTATGAAAAAATATTTTTTTTTTACTTTTGCATATTAATTATTTAATTATTTGTGTATAGTATTTAATTTCAATGAAAAATCTATCTTGGAGAAGCTCACCAAGGGTCGATTTTTTTAAGGATCTGTATGATCCTGATTATTTTGGATATTATACGTAGCGCAGCAATGTCTTTTATTTTTAGCCTAATTTATTTTATATTTCTAATTTTTTTTACAATGTGCAAAAAGTAATTATATAATTCTTCGTTTAATAACAACGACTCTACAATTGTTTAATTATAACCATTATTTTTATTCCGTTATATCTATATATAACATCATTACATAAAAGTATTTTTTACCAAATGTTTAGTATACTAGAAGCCCCCGCTTAATTTAGAGCTAGATGGCGCTGTGTAAATGTGTAATAGATATTTACTTATCTGCTGTTGTTTTAGGCGGAGACGACGTCCAGCAACTATGCGACGCGGGTGAAGAGGAATTCCTTGAAATCATGGCGCTAGTCGGCATGGCTTCCAAGCCTCTCCACGTGCGTCGCCTCCAAAAAGCCCTACAGGAGTGGGTCAACAACCCGGCCCTTTTCCAGATCCCAATAGTCCCCAACCTTTGTACAGAAAACCCTTTTATCCAATGCAACCAAAGACTCCTCAATATCCCCCCTTCGATACCAGTCCTACTCACTGTGGCATCACCGGATAGTAATAGACCGATGTATAGCCCTCACCTGGTGCGCCAAAACAGTTGTGGATCAAACCTCAGGACCTAACGCGAGTCCTGTACACCAAGCTTTACAAAGATAGTCCTGCCATCATCACCTGCTTCAGCCACTCCTGTGACGTCGACAGCGTCTAGATCCTTCTCCCCGCAGAGCGCGTGCCCTCCAGCATCTGCAGGTTCCAGTCCAGGCTCTGTGACATCGCCAGTTCAGCTCACGCCGGTGTTATTGGATGTACATGTCCAGAAATTGGCAGCGGCAGCGGAAAAGGTAACTTGAATTTAAAAAGTAAATAGATAAAGCAACAAGCAAGAGATTCACCTGATACCTCCATGAATATCGGAGACACGAGAAGTGTCACCGGTGCTTGTCTTTTAGGCTTTTATAAATAATAAACTAACTAGAGAACACAATCTCACTCAAAAAGTGTCCGCAGCAAAAGTCTGCCCATCGCGTCAGTTGGGCAGAATTTTTAATTCATAATCACGTCGCTCGCTACATGTCATAGTGACTTTTTTTTATAAGTGTACGGGACGGTCTGGACGTTCACCTGATGGTAAGTGATACGCCAGACCATGACAGAGCGGCATTGAAGGAGACCAACAACTGATAGACAGTTATTATTCTCCATCAACAGTGTGACCCGAGACAACAGATGTAAGGTCTCTTATACCCGGTAATTTCACTAGCTACAGTGCCCTCATCCCGAAACATAGTAGTAAGCTCGTGCTTTTGATTTTATACCCTTTTAATGAAGCTTTATGATAAAAATTTAATGAATTATTTTATGTCATAAATATAACAATAAGTCAACGTGTGTCAAGCGGCTCGGACATATTTTTTTTTCAAAGGTCGAACAAGTTTCGAGACACCTGATAGTAAGCGGTTATCATTAGGGACTTATATTCGCGTTGTCGACCAATAAAACTTGCCTATTGTAGATCCTTATTCGTTATTTAATTACGAAATACCTACTACACCCTTCGATTGTACCTATGGGGAAACCTTATTGTTTATGAAACTGATGGCATCACTATTTTATCAATATGTTTCTTATGCAGGTATTCTTATTATAAGAGTCTAATACATAAACATGATTGTTGAGGACATGAAAGGAATAAAGATTGTTATATAAATTAGTAATATATAAAAACTGATTTCCCCAAAAGCTAAGCAAACACCTACCCAGTTGGAGCCGAAGCCGCAGAACACCAAAAAGAAGATGTGCAAAGACCTGGAATTGGTGATGCTGATGCCGGAGACGGACCCTCGGCGGATGGAGGAGATCAGGAAGTACGCCGCGATATACGGACGCTTCGACTAAGAGGAAACCGGAGAAACCTCTTACCCTTCACGAGGTAAGTCACAGCGAAGTTTTGTTTTTTTTATGTTACAAAGTGAACAGGACGGTCAGAACGCTCACCTGAGTTATGCTACGTCATGTCCTAAAATCAACTATTTGGTACAAATTGTGTGATTTGAAATTGTTATTTTACCATATAAGTGATTTTTATTATAATTTAGCAAATAAATAGCCCGAAAACTGGTTTACATAGTTCAGGCAAATGTGAATTTTGCCGACCTTTGTGAAATTTGAGCTTGTCATGTGTATTTATTGGTTTTTAATGAAATAAGTTATAACTTATAATTAATATCATTTGATAAAATAACATACGTACGGGGTACCAAAATTTCAATGAATTTAATTGCCTCATGAACCTTCTCCAATGGATGGTATGGTATCCACCAGGTGATGGTGAACGAAGCGGCCGCCCAACTGTGCCGGTGCGTACCGGCGCTACTGACGCGGCGCGACGAGCTGTTCCCACTGGCGAGGCAGCTGGTGAGGCGAGCTGGTCTACATTACTCCAAGCATGGGTGCGTACGTCATACTTCAGGAGATTTCATTTTAAAATATTAATGAAATTTTGATTTTGATTTCATAGATTATGATGTTTTTTTTTTATCATCTGGCAGACCGCCATCTCACCTGATGGTGAGTGATGATGCCTAGAAACAATCTATTCACTGTTGCCTTGAAGACGGCAGGTTTATAATGATCGGAGAACACATAAGGAGGCAAAGAGATCCATTCGTTTGGTTTGGCCTATACACCCCCTACGGGTAGGCTCGGTGGGGACGTGTAGTGGGTTTATGGTGATGTGGAATAATAATAAATTGCTAATATTATAACCACGTTAATCCATGATATCAGCATAATTGTAATTTTTCAATTGCAGGTTTAATAATGTTATGGTTACTAAACTTCATTTAAATTAACAAAGTTGTAAACTTCCCCCTACGATCGTGTTGATTTCGTCGTCGAACAAGCTCGGAAGCCCTCCGCGTCCCGCCCTTACCTCCCTTGTGAGCAAAATGGACGCCGGTTCACGACCTCTCGTTTGGCACGATTGATTTTACTTAATATCTCTGATAACATATAGTCAGTGATCGTGGAGTTTGAGCTTAGTATTGTGCTGAATCTGACCTAAAATTAGCATTCAAGTGTTATTAAAATCATAAAGTTTTCAGTGATTGTATTTGAACAGTGCATTGGTACGAAATTCCGGTTTCCGAGTGATTTTTTAGCGGTTTCTTTGATATTTGTATAAATAAAAAGATGGCACGCGCGCATTTTAAAGAAACATACGTGCATGGAATAAAAAATAAACCGATATGCCCACAAATACGCAAGTAAGTGCTTATTAGTAAATAGAAAGCATTTTAAATAGTTTTTAGGAATATTTCATATTTTCCATATAGAAAATTAAATATAAAAATCTATGGTCGTTGGAGTAGACGAGTTCTGGTGTGGAGACCGCGTCTTAGCAAGCGTAGTGTAGGACGCCGGGACCGACATACCGACTACTAGAAAGATCGCTGGTGGTTAGATGAATGAAGCGTAGGATTGGGATATCTAGCGCAAAATCAGGGAAAACTTTATGATATGACAGCGTAAGGAATTTTTTTTCAAAATTACTTATCGCTGTTGGCTACAAATGGCTTTTATAGCTTCACCGGGCAAGGCCAGCACAGATGGCTTTCAGCTTAGCCGTAAGGGTAGTACAAACAACAACAACCAACAAGCTAGGCCTCCTTTTCCCTCGAGGTCCCGCAGCAATCTAAGCTGAAGCTGCATTATGACACGGAGGTACTAACCATCAGTTGACTTCTTTTCAACCCATAAAATGAAAATACAAAAAACTAATCTTTTTTGGAGCTTACGCTTGGTAATTTATACATAAACACTATTATCCGCTCGAACGTAGCCCGCGCGTAGATAATAGATTCCTCTATTGTTTGTTGTGATTTTCCATCCGTGCTGCGCACGACCAGTATGGTTTTTGCTTGTCTGTGTCTGTAGTCTGCCAGTATATGATTGTTTGTTTATTTGCTTGTCCGCAGACTACCGGCCACCGCAGCTGGCGAGGAGCGCGAGCGTGACGAGGACGAGACGCCGCCGAAGCGCGCGCGACAGGTCTCCATCGACCTCACTCACTAAACACAGCTGCACCCAATTCCGCTAATTCTAAAATATGCTAATAGGGCCGTAATTGTGGCTCAATAGTTAAATCTTGCACTCATTCCTTATATTTTATGGTAGGATTTGAATTGGGAGCACCATTAGACAATTTGACTATATAATTAACATTAAAATTATACCGGATTACAAAATTAACAGATGGATAGAAAAGTGTCGTAATCGAGACCCTACACTATATGCTAAAATGCAGTGCATACCCTGAGTATAACGATAAACCAACAAACACAGTGCTGTGTTTGAAAAAAAACCGAAAAATGGCTCCTTATGTGCTAATAGGGATGATAGCAATTCTTTCTGGTAAAGGATCACTTAATAATAGACACATTGGTAAAGATTGACTCCGCTAACATGAACAATCACCAAGTGTACAAATTTAAAAGTCACATTAAGAGACATTCCCAAAAAATGCTATATTGAAATCGTTAAATTGATAAAACATGATTTATCGAATTTGAAGTTTGTGGACATCGTTATTTACGATTACGATCTCAAAACCCAGTCGTCATACCTATTGTCTTCAAAGGCTTATATCGCTAACGATCTATTTTAATTAATTAGGCAATGAAGTCGGTCAAAAAGAAAAAGTACTTATTGCTGTTGATGCTAAAAGATATTATATTTTTTAGATCATGAAATTCAAATAAGATTCCCTAATGTTCTATAAAATGTTCGAGTTCGATTTGTGTTCCCTATACAAGATTACGGAATACGCTAATAGAATTTTTAATTTTGCACAAAAATAACAATAATGAGCACTAAAATTCGGCAGTACAGTATTTAAAAAGTAAAAGTTAACATTAAAAATAAGTGGTCTTATGTTACTTCCTTGTGGGGCCCCGGCAGTAACATTTAGAATACATTAAAAATTAGAAAATTTAACCATATACGACTTTAACCATAATCATAGTACAATGCATGGTTTAATATACATAATTTATCTTAAATTTTGGGTTGCATCAATGAGGTAAGCATGATCTAATTCTTTATCTAAAGCCTTTTATAATTCTTTCAATCTATTGTAGAAATAATATTTGCTTTGGACTAACAGAAATGGCAAGAAATGTATAGTGGTGAGTAGATGCTATCTCATTTATTTTGCATGATTTTTTAAGTTTCATTACAGTTTTCTATTATAAATTATTTTCATTTTATGATTATGTATAATGATAAAATGTATTTGCTTTAAAATTGAACATATATACTAAGAAATTCAATATAATTGATAAATATCTGGCAACATTATTATTTTATAATTTCTACCGCTACAATAACTCATTATTTTTAACATTGTATAAATCCCTTTGTTTCTAGTGATCATGAACTAAAATGATACTATTAGATATGAAAACAACATTTCTACCTGCCTTGAAGATCTTTCACTTTTAATTGAGGAATATTTTATGATTAATATTAACGAAATCCTAAATTATCCTTTTGTGTGTTAGGAAGGCGAAGAAAGCAGCGGTGCACGTGTTAGTCCCGATGCTGCTCGGAGCAACTCGAACCATAGGTACCTAACCCCAAGTCCTTACTAACTACTAAGAATACCCATTAAATATTATGTTTAACCCTTTGACCACCTATGAGATTTTCTATTGTATCTGGATTTCGGCGTTCAATAGGTTAAGCACAACATTAAACAAATAAATAAATATTCACTGACATTCACACAGCGCCATCTAGCCCCAAGTTAAGCGTGAAGCCTGTATATGGGTACTAAACAACGGATAAACATACTTATATATTTTTTTTGGAAATACATAAATATTATACATAGAAAACACCCAGACAGATTATTACAAACAGACATGTTCATGTACGCAAATGTTTGTACTGCCCGGGGATCGAACCCGGAAGACTTGGTGTTGTAGCCGACCTCTCAACCGCAACGCTAAATGGGTCGTCATTCATTCTTAAACTAATTTTCGACATTGAGTAAGAATAATATTCAAGAGCACGATGGCATAGAGGGACAAAAGTCGGATCGGATCGAGCAATTTAAGTGACCGAAAAAAATACGTTAAATGTACTTCGAAGCCGTTGGCTCCGACTCTAAGATAATAGATGTTCATCATCATCATCATCAGCTTATTAAACGTCCCCACCGAGGGGCACGAGCCTACCCGTATAGGGTGATTAGGCCTTAGTCGTCCACGCGGGCCCAGTGCGGATTGGACGACTTCACACACAACCTTTGAATCTCTTCGCAGGCATGAAGGTTTCCTCACGATGTTTTCCTTCACCGTAAGAGCATCGGATAACGTACATATATTTTCGAAAATTCGAAAACACATTGGTACGTGTCGGGATTTGAACCTCAGCCCTCCCGGTAGGAAGGCGACAGTCCACACCATTGAGCCACCGACGCTCTAGTTAACACCCACTAATTCGTAATTGTCTCGCTTGTTGGATTACGACTTCAGTGGGACATTTAAGGCTGGTTGATGAATAAATTGATATATCACTAATTATATCTTTATCAATCCTATTGGAAATAAAATACAAGATCCTATAGGATATTATCCCAACCTTTATAAAAATATTCCTATTCGAAGTTACTATTCTAAGTGATAAGATTGATATAAAAATATATATTGCTAATTTCAAAATCTTATAAGAATCTGTTTGGTATTTCCAGCTGGTGGGGCGTGAAAGCTGAAAGCGACGATGCCGACTCCAGGTGTTCGTATTCGAGCACCAGCACACCACCTCCAGTAAGTTAATATAAAGTTCTAAGTTGAAGAGTGAAAATCTGCCTGTGATCTAATGATCTGAATGTTGGACTAAGCAGTTGATCTTAAAAACACAATACTAAAGTGAACGC
This sequence comes from Leucinodes orbonalis, assembly GCA_019425675.1. Lineage (NCBI taxonomy): Eukaryota > Metazoa > Arthropoda > Insecta > Lepidoptera > Crambidae > Leucinodes > Leucinodes orbonalis. The sequence goes on along the minus strand of PQWD01003598.1, from coordinate 103,525 downwards.
GACCGAAGACTTAACGTGACTTCCAAAGCAAGGATCATCGTTCTTTTTAAACAGTCAAGTGATTCAGCAAACAGTGTCATATATAAACCTGAAAAATCATATACGGAGATGAATTACACTTTGATCTAAACTCGACCTTCAGACTACTAGGCAGAACAGAAAGACCGCTTTTTTGTCCATCTTCTGTTGTGTTGTTATAAATTTGATATTATAGTGTCGAGATTGGAATAGGTTTTTTGTGTTAGCACATGCCATCAGCATCGCTGATAACACAAGACAGACACATTTCTATAGCTAACCGATTTAGAATAATATTATGAATCAACCTGTTCCAGGATTCCGAGGAAGCTCGTCCACAAGTGGTAGCGGCCCGTGGGGACAGCATCATCGCTGTCGCAAACCCAGCTCTGCAGCCACCACACCCGGCCAGGAATCATTCCAATTAAATCCCCAAATTGAACTCAATCAGAGGCCAAGACTGACTTTCAGATAAGTCTCTGACGCCGGTAGAAAACCCCTTATCCCCAAACAGATTCTTTAGAAATAGTTAAATCACCAACTTGATCTTAAAATTCCAGAGGCTAAGACCCATATTCCATAACGAGACTTAACGTTGATGTTTATTAAATGAAGTTAGAAAGGGATGGAGCTATTTATCGTGTATAGCGATATCCCTTTCTCAGTCTATTCAAGTAAAATTCAACGCTTGAGTCTCGTTTTAAAATACATCAGGGACTTACTTTTCAGAGAAGTCTCTGGTGCCAGAAGAAAACTTTGATCTCCAAACAGATCCCTTAATTCTTCTGCATCATCCCTTCAAAATAAGGTTCACATTGATTTCAAAATCACAGAATCATTCTGACTACCTTTCACTTTATATCTGAATTATCTAATTCTAAAATCTAATTTTGTGGATTAAATCGCGTAAACAAAAAAAATATATTTTGAAATCAATTTATGTGAATCGAAAGAAATAAAGACAACTAGTCTTCTTTATAGAAATATTGGCAATTTAAAAAAGTGACAAGATTCCTACTAAAAATAACCCTAAAAAATACAATCAAGTGTAAAACTATACTTTATTAATTACGATTAAAATCAATTAAATAAATGTGCCAGTTATTACTCTGCAGTGCTTGGGGCTCAGTTCTTAAATTTTCAATTGTAAGTCCTTACATTATATACTAATTGTAAGTCCTTACATAATATGAAAATTTTGAAAACACCAATACCATCAATGAATTATTCCGCCTAGTGATGACTACTTGTATCTTGTACAGGAAATTTTATTACTTGGAAAAAATCACAAAAGATGTTTTGTGATTTTCCAAGTTGTAATTGATTTTGCGCTTTATTTATGAGAAAATGTTTTTGCGCTTTACTTAAAAGAAGAGTATCTATAAAATTTGGATTAATCCATGTATTTTTAGACCGTTTCAGGAACTTTGATGCAATTTCTGGCACATTTATTTTAAAAAACTTCGATTGTAATCTTTATTATATTTTCTTGATTCATGATTATCACATCACAATCATGAAGGTGTTTTGAGACCATTACCCTTACCTAACGATATACATGATTGGCTTCCAATTATTTACAGGCACCAGTCGATTTTGCCCTTTTCTGTTGTCCGGAGCATTGTACTTTGACCAATTTAGGTCTTCACAAGGAAACATTTTAGAGTGCAGTTTATTACTGCAAATTTGGAAAATGAATCTTAAATCCCAAAAAAAATATGCTATGTGCTTTGATCAATTATATAATAATTGGAAATGGAAATTTACGTACAAGAAAATGATACATTTGTGACTTAGCAACATTGATAAATTGTCTATGGCAGCTAAACACGAATTCAAATTATTTCGAACGTTAAAATTGTAAATGGACATTCTGCAAAAAAAATACACAAAAAA
>PQWD01003598.1:0-95406 GCA_019425675.1 Leucinodes orbonalis | reverse complement strand
TGACTGCTTCCAAACCGATGGAAATTTACCAGTTGAGAGTGATAATTTAAATATAATTCTTAGGGGAAGCGTCAGGTACGACGATGTTCTCTTTATGAATAAGGGAGGTATGCCATCAGGGCCAGCACCCTTACTAGGATCGACAGAGTTGAGAAGTTTTAAAATCTGTCGTTCTGTAATTTCGATATTCCTATAAGATGCTTATTAATATCAATGTAATAAAGTATCTATGATCGAAATACGTTCTACTTAAATGTGATGGCGCTGCGGTAATGCCTAAGTATATAAATTATCATTTGTTTAATAAGTGTCATAGCTTTTTTTAATTGGCCACTTTTGACAGCTAAAAACATGCTTCGAAGATACATAAGATATATATGGGTATTTCTATAAGATTTAGTACATATTTTGTAAATATGGTGAACTAAATACTGAGAGTTAACATAAATTAATTCAAATAATAAAAACTAAGAAACCTACAAAACGTAAAACAGGTGTCCCAGATCACCGTCCCTAGTCTGTGACATGGTACCCATAAGGCTGGCAACATTCCCGCGTATAAAAGAGAGATAAGATAGCTTTAGCGTTTCTATAAGATATATATTATAGAAATACCCTTAAGGAATATAAAACGCCAGTTTTACATTTGAGGTACTTTGAAACTACGTAGTAAACTTATTTGAATATTAATACCTATAAGAACAATTTTAAATTTAACTAAAATGTATTACACCCTAAACACTTAAAAAACAATAATTAAAACGAAAAAATATAAATTAAAAGAAGTCCCTTTCGGCAAGGTTCCGAAAATACTAGCAGGGGTAACGCTGCTAGTATTTTCGGAACTTTGGATTGCTAGACTGATTCTTTGTCCAAGTCTGCCAGATCTTCGGTGTGTCTGTCGGCGCTGTGTGAAAGACCGGTCTATACTATGGCAATTAGTTTGACGACCCATGTGGTGTAATTGGTTGAGATGTCGGCTCTTACACCAAGGGTTCCGGGTTCGATCTACGGGCTGTACACACATTTTGCTTGTATTGGTCTGGGTGTTTTCTATGTATAATATGTTAGTATTCAAAAATGTATATAGGTATGTTTACCCGTATTGGGAATTTGGGACTAGATGGCGCTGTGTGAATGTCAGTAGATATTTATTTTATTTTTATTATTATTTATTTTGCGTCCAGGTTTGCTGTCCCACCAACAGCACCGACAGTATTCCTGCACCGGAGAAGACCAGCTCTGCAGTAGACCCAGACACTGTGTTTCCTCTGCCACCGTACTGCGGAAGAGGAACTGTGCGTTTGGGGTAGGTCTTTTCAGTTTTTAAAGTAAACAAGTCCACTAGTTTACCTGATGGTAATTTTATTTACGCTTGACCATAAGTCTCAAACCGTTATTACATACTCACTAACTGTGTTAATATTAACTGCTTCTATAAAAAATATAGTTAGAAATGAAAAGGCTTAATCCAGCAATGGATTCTAGGTACCTGTGTCTAAACTAGCATACATTTAAACCTTAAAAATAACACTGTGGCAGGAAAAATGAAATACCTATTATAAAAAAAAATCCGCCTGGAATCTGGATACAAAGAAAAATCTACTCTTTGTGACGATTTAAGGCGTCTCTGGCGATCAAAGGGTTAAAAATTTAAGTAACTATTTTTAGAATGACCTAACTAAGCAACAACGTTAAGAATGAGGTAACTACGTAAGGAATCAAGCAACCATGTTAATAAAGAGGTAAAGACTAAGGAACGTAACAACTCAAAGAAATAATAAATTATGACGTAAAAGTCCTGTATTTAAGTCTGTGGTATTTTTGAAAATATATTTCTGGTTCCAGGGACTCGTTTTGCAGCACACGGATAAAAAGGGACGCTTACGCACAAGGATATCCCGTAGTTGGAGGCAAACCTTTGTTAATAGGTGAGTGGTATATCGAAGGAAGATGGGCTGATGATAAACGGTACTTGCGATGGTACGGTAAGACCTACGAACACGCATTGGCACAATCTGAAACCCTTAATATCGAATATATTTTTTGCGAAGTATACAGGACGGTCAGAACGTTACCTAATGGTGAGTGATACGCCTGATCATGACAGAGCGGTATTGATTGAGTTGGGACCAACTGCTGATAAACAGTTATTCTCCATCAATGCCGCACTGCGCCCGACACCCGAGACAATAGATGTTAGCTGAACAGGACAGTCAGGAAGCTCGCCTGATGGTTAGTGATACGCCTGACCATTACAGAGCGGCATTGAATGAGACCAACAACAGATAGACAGTTATTATCCTCCATCAATGCCGCACTGCGCCCGACACCCGAGACAGTAGATGTTAAAACTCTTATGCCCGGTAATTTCACTAGCTACAGTGCCCTCATCCAGCTAGTTTATAGATTATTTATTTTTATTTATTTATAATTACCATATGCAAAATTGTTACAATGTTCATATTTATATCAAATCCCGTACAAAAAACGACTAAGGTTTGTAGTGAGGGGATTTACAAATGATTCAAATGAAATTTTAACTAAAATAACATTAGTTTATATTAATACTAGGTTAATTATCAAATTTAAGGGGAAAAAAATATAAAATCAAATATTCTCAAAATTGCCTGCTAGGAATTGAGTAAGCCTTGGTTTATTTGAAAATGATAATTGTAATCAAACCATGTTATGTTTATTAGTATACGAGTCTAGACGATTCACCTGATAGTGAGCGATATTGCTACTCTAGGAATATCGCTCCGGCGATAATTAGAGCGTCAGTGGCTCATTGGTGTGGACCACAGACATCCGAATATACAATTAGACTGGACAAGCTGCCAATTTTATAGGCAGTCCCAGTGTCGCAATTTCTTTTCGGTTCTTACCTGTGATATATTTCTTGGTAAATTTACTGATTCATTGCGATGATGGCATGTTACAATTGCACAGGATGGCATTTTGGGAAAAAACGGTAATTTCTTCTAATATTCGTGCGTCTTGACTCGTCTCACAGAGCGTAAACTGGCAGCCAGTGTATGCTCGTTGAGCTTACATTTGTCGCACTTAAAAACGCGGCTTGCCCCATCTCCTGTATTGGGAAATCTGTGGTGTGGACTGATGCCTTCCGATCTGAAGGGTGCAGGATCCAATTCCGCCACGTCGAAATGATATGTACGTTAATCCGACGTTCATATGATGAAGGAAAATATCGTAAGGAAACCTGCACCTGCGCCTGCAAAGAAATTCAAAGGTTATGCCGACTTCACAGCCAATACGCACTGGGCTCGCGTGAACGACGAAAGCCTATACACCCTATATGGGTAGGCTCGTGCCTCTCGTTGGAGCGTATAATGAGCTGAGGATGATGGAGCTACGAGTACGTTGCCAAACTAAGAAAGAGGTGTGGCGAAAGGAAACATGGGAAGTTGAGAAAATTGGCCTCGAGTGACCACACTCAGTCGACGAGACGTCTAGTATTACTTCGGCCAAGCACCTTAAACACGTAAAAGAGCCTTGCTCTCTAATCAATATATTTAAAAATAATTTAATTTCTTATTCTGCTAGGCCAAATGCCTTGGATGGCCCTTCTCGGCTATATGCCCAGCGGTGGGCTGTGGGAGTGCGGCGGCACCATCATCACTCAACATCACATTCTCACGGCTGCACACTGTATTAATAGGCGACTGTAAGTTATTATATGTTACTTTCAAAACTATTAACCGGTCAACAAGCTTATTGAACGACCGTATCGGTCTATCATTGACTGTTTTCTTTTCTTAATCTTGTGATTTGTTAGTTAGGTTAGATCTGTGCCCCAAAAGTGAGACTCCATCCGTATTTTTTTATACGTCCATCGTAGCTGATCAGTAAACTAACTTCATCAAAATTTTGTCCTTAAGGCGTCATTACAAGGGTACACAATCAAAAACACGAGCATACTACAATGTCACTATGACATGTAGCGAGCGACGTGATAATGAATGAAAATTTTGCTCAACTGACGGAAGGGCATAATTTTACCGTGGACACTTTTTGAGTGAGATTGGCATCTAATTAGTCTATTGTCTATTTAAGACGTCCATGCAGTGTAATTAGTTGTTGGTATCGGAAAAGAATAGATAAAAAAACAGAACGAAAGATGTTTCAAACTGAAGTTATATAAACTTCTTTTTTATGTTACCAAGTGTACAGACAAGACGCTCACCTAATGGTAAGTGATACGCCTGGCCATGACAAAGCGCGGCCTTAATAGAGACCAACAACTAATGGACAGTTATCTCCATCAACGCCGCACTGCGCCCGACACCCGAGACAACAGATGTTAGGTCTCGTATACCCGGTAATTTCACTAGCTCAGCCCTTATCCTGAAACACAGAAATGCAAAAACATTTAAATTTTACTGGACGATATCTGGCACTGGAAGTACCTACCTAGACGACCTAGTACCGAGTTTAACACCTAGTAAAACTTTTTATGAAAATAAAAAGAATTTAACCTCAGACCATCAGTCGCAAATGATGTAGAATTACAGTATCCCTACATGATGTTAATGTGAGAATAAACATCTGTATACAGGTATTTAGTTCGTGTGGGTGAACTGGACGTAGCTAGCGAGGACGACGGTGCGGTTCCGGTTGACTTCTTCATCAAAATGAAGATTCCGCATGAAGGCTACCACAAGGAACGCCATGAGAACGACATTGGTGTGCTTGTTATTGATGGAACCATCAAATATTCAGGTCAGTGACGAAGCGTGCCTTGGAGGGGCCTACTCTCATCATTAATATATGAAAAAGTTTGCGGTCTTCCCCGGAGTTGACTTTCTTCAGCCAGAAACTTCAACTAGAAAATTCCGCATAAAAACAACCCACCACGTGGGCATATGCGGATTGGTGAGGTTAACGACCTGAAGCACGGAATTGTTTTTCTTATCAAAATTTAGGTGTTTCAGCCTGCAATGGATGTAACTTCAAGTTTTTTGTTACAGCTTTGGTAAAGCCAATTTGCCTGCCCACTGACCGTCTGTCGAATGTCTGGCCTCAGCCAGGCTCCAACGGCATCATCGCTGGTTGGGGAAGGACTTCCTGGCGTAAGTATAATTAGACCGGGTAGAACGTAGAACACCTTCCAGCCCGATGGACCGACGATTTGCGAAAGGTCGCTGGTGGAGGCTGGATGAGGAAAGCGGCAGATCCGATTATGTGGCACAAAATGAGGGAGATCTATGTCCAGCAGAAACTAACGTGGAATAATCGTCTAGATTATGTGTTCACAAAAGCAAAAATTGCCCTAGGGGTATGCCTAAGAGTAGCAAAGACAAAATGGGGTATACAACCCAAAATTGTCCATTGGCTGTACACCACCATAATAATACCAATGCTCGCTTACTCGCCGTGGTCTGGTAGAAAATGCCTTACAGATGACTTGCTAAATCAGTATTAAAAGCCTACAAAGAGCAGCCTCAATATTGGAAACAGGGGCTATGGGAACCTACCCGATGCCTTAACCTTGTGAAAGAGGCTCATGCTGTGCAGAAATCAAATGATATTAATAATAATGTCAAGCAATAAACTGCGACAGATTGAAGAGAGATTCTTACCATTATATTGATGTTAATTGATTTTCCAGGAAGCGAGCAGCCGACTAATGTGTTATACGCAAAGGTACGCGTGTTTCCAACTGAACAATGTCAACAGATTTTCAACGGCAGCATGGCGGTAATCGACCACAGGTCGCTGTGCGCCGGTGATCTGCTCGGGACCGTGGACTCTTGCCAGGGCGACAGCGGGGGGCCGCTACTCGATACCGTTGTATGTACACTAAACTTAAAGGGTTTAATACCGAAGTGTGCGCGAATACGTGTGTGCATGTGTTGGTAATTTTTACCTTAAAAGATAAAATTAGAGAACGTTTTGAGAAATATATAAATAATAGATTCTAGAGCGAGATATAATCGTTCGTGCCAGAGGCTAAGTCCTAATCTTTTTTATGATTTGTCTTAGGCATTTGATTGTGTAAATTGTGAATCGCTTCGCGTAAAGTTGGAGCATTATGGGGTCGTTAATGATTCTCTTAGATCAATTGATTCGTACTTAATAATTAAAATTCATTAATTACATGTAAGGAAAACTGAAGCCACTTTTCTGATGGGTGTGCTTCAAGGCTCAATATTAAGACCTTTGTTTTAATTTACATATGTATATAATTTCTCTTACTATTCACACGACTTGATTGAGACAGTGTTATTAGCTGAAGGATATATCCCTTGATTTTAAACGTAGATAGACAAAAATAATGTTTTCACGATGTAATTAATACTGTTTTTAGGGTATTTCAATTATTCACGTCTTATAACTTACTCTAAGACTTTAAGAATACTTGGGCCCGTATTCTAGAAAGGGACTGAACGTTGATCTTAACTTAAACTGAATTAGGACGGGATACTGCTATATACGACAAAAAGCGGCATTATTGCAGTTAAGATCATCATCATCGTCATGCTTGAATCTCGTTATAGAACGTATTCTATCGTATTTGGTTTCGTTTCGTTTCGTTTGGTATTTGTATTTAACACAGATTTAATAAATTAAGGCCTATGGGGGCCTTAATTTATTAAATTAAATGCCCAATGTTTGATAAATTATGAGAATACCAATAAACAAACTGAAATTGAAAACATTTTTGTTCAGAATGTTATAAACAGTATATATAACTAATCAGTGATAACTAATAATTTATTGATATTCCTTTTAGTGTTTGGACGGAGATAACACCTTTTACTATATGCAAGCGGGCGTCGTGTCTTACGGTAAGGGGTGTGCAATGAGAGGGTTCCTAGGGATCTATACGAAGGTGGCCGCCTTTATGCCGTGGCTGAAACGCGTAGTAGCCCAAACTCTGTAGTATAAGTATTAAAAGATTAATGTAATTGAATTGTATTCCTATTTTATGTTATAAATGTCTTTACAACAAATGAAATGCATGTAGTATTTACTATATATAGAATGAACCAGTTGCGTGCACAGAGATTATAAGCAGGGTATACAAAATGAGTGACACTATTCACTTATCACAAAAACAATAAAATGAAAAAAAAAATCAAATTGAGTGCTGTTGATGACAGCAAATCGCCTATGGTTTCAAATATTGTAGAGGGAAATGGGCGAATAAGTGGGAATTATTTAATATCTTGGCGATTTTCCGAGTTGTGTGGACGAACAGGGTATGCACTGATTATTGGCATGTATGGAGTGCACGCTGCTGGAATAAACGTAAAATTATATATTTAAAGAATAATTGTATACTACTGCACATTACATTCCGTTTCTGAACCAAATAAAATAAGTACTATTAAATAAACGAAGTTTCTTTTATCTCATCAGAAATCGGGTAAGGGAATATAATTAAAAAGCTGTCCTGCCTAGTCGATATTAAAACATTGGGAGTCGACAGGTTAAGATTATCTCATAGTATTCAGGTTTTGAAATTGCATGTCAAGTACGAGTATATTCTTAGATGCGTTGGCTGACTTCTGATAATAATGTTATTCAGTATTATCCTTATCCTTACTAGTTTAATCAAGATTGTAAGTATGTTCACATAATAATGATAATAATATAGTAATCAATCAGCTCATTAATTCGTAGTCTTAAGGTCTCATTATAAAATAACTAAAATCGATATTAAAATACAAAATTAATTTTTATTTCAAAGATAAGATTATTATAGGACTGACATGCACTCAAGTATAAAAGTCCAAAATAAAGAGAAAAAAATCAACAAATTACTGAACATAAGGTCACCTCAAGAAATTCGTGATGACTATTTTCTGTCAACTATTCGTAGAGAAATCACACAAAATAATAATTTTCAATCACAAGCATAATCACAATATCAGGAATTTATTATTTTAACAACATATGTAACAGACACAATTTCAGTTTGTGAGCCGGTAGTACAGGTCGCCAGGCCCTCATCGTCTCGCGAATGAACAAAAAGCTATGAAGAAAACATGTTAACAATAGGCCCTTATGCATAACAACTACTGTTGGACATCTCAAAATCTCTCTCTCTCTTCAACCTATTGCAGTCCACTGCTGGACATAGGTCTCCCCCATTTTGCGCCAGACATCCCGGTCCTCCGCCTTTCTCATCCAAAATATTAACACATATATATAGTACTAGAAACTGCGGCGCTAACGCTACGTACGTATCTTCGAACATATTCATAGATAGATCTCTATTAAAAAAATTCGAAAATTCGCCCTTATTTGTTGTAGAAAGTAAATAAAAAAATGTTATCGTGGGATATCCATAAGAGATAGACATATACCATCGCGAAATTTTCTGTAGACCTTTTCGATGTGTACAATACTTAGAACATTATTTTGATAAATCATGTAGGGTTCAGGTTCATGAAATTATTTACGACATCACATCAGAAACCCCAAAAATAACGGTGTTCCTCCACTATTTAATGAATGTTATTATACATATGAACCTTCCTCTTGAATCACTCCATCTATTAAAAAAACCGCATCAAAATCCGTTGCGTAGTTTTAAAGATTTCAGCGGAGTATAACATGATGATGGCTATTAAGAGGGGGATGATACAATCCTTAACAAACTCATTGCATCGGAGGACAAAGCCAAAAAGAGGCCCACTCCCCTGGTCCATCCACCTCAACATCTGACCTTAAAGATGGACATCGCTAAATGTATTAATTTTAAGTTCTAATTGTAATAATGAAGAGTAAGACTTAAATAATGTAAGAGTTATTGCTACTATTATTATATAAATATAAAACAGAGAGAGAGAGTATTTATGATGTTATTTATTCCCTTTATTTTATATTATTCAGCCCCCTACTTTACCTAATGTAAATATTTAGTTATTGTAATTCTGTTATCCCATTCCCCCTTTAACCAATTCTTTTGCCCCATGCGCGGAGCACTAACATAATATTATAAAATTAAATTACAAAATAATCTTAAATTAAAAGAGTACGGACCATGAATCTGTAGATGTAATTTAATAATAAAAAAAAGATTTCAGCGCACATAGGGATATAGGGACATGGGACAAAAAAGCGACTTTGTTTTGTAGAGATGTGAAAACCTGTCGTGCAGCTTTATATTGCTGTTCTCAAACCGAACAGTGTGTATTTATGCTAACTAGTTTATAGACGTTTGTGTTAAGTATTTTAACAATTGTAATTATTTTTTGTAATTTACGATGTATATTCGATTGAGAATATTTGTTTTGTGCTGTATTATTGCTTTATGTGGAAGTAATTTTGCCAATAGTAAGTTTTTGACATCTTTTATAATTTTTTCATTTGTTTTTAAATATTCGTGGATGCCTTGTGTGGTGGCGGTTCATTAACAATCTACCAGCCTATACCCAATTCCAGAGCACAGGCCTGACTCATAACATAGGATTAATTTAATTAGGTACGATTTTGCAAACTAAGCATCGTTATAATCGAATCGAACTGAAAACCGATAAATCACTATCGCCGTGTCTTTTTATCAAGGTCGGGACTTTGGAATGCACGTGAAGGCTTCTGTCCCAAGTCCCGACTAAGTTTACCAGTTGAAAATATCAAAACACCGAAAAAAAGACTTAAATTCCATGGAAAAATCTGCAGAATCAGTCAGTGGCTCGGATTAACTTTTAGTTAAAGAGATCTTGTAGCCCCATTGTCCACTGGAAAGCCTGAAAACCATGTGGATTGCAAAATCTTAAGAAAAGTCGAAAAATTCTAAGATATATACCCGTCCAGACCTTTATCTTAACATTTTGGTCTGGAACACCCATTTATTTCGCCCGTGTATGGGTTACGTATGGCCCAATCTCGCCATAGTGTTGCTCAACTAGAAGTAGGTACTGTGCCTTGTAGTGCTGCGTTATTGACTGGTAATGAACGCCTTGGTACGTTATAGCCTGACAATGAACTCCATTTCATATTTTTTAGTGGCGAATAAAGTTTGCGGTGAAAGAGATGAATGTGTGCCGCTGCCCGAATGCAGTCAACTAGTTTCAATGCTCAAAAACGGGTCTACCACGGTGAAGGCAGTGGGCATGGTGAAGGAACAACGGTGTGGTATCGAGGACTTAACGCCAAGGTACGCTGGAAATACCTTCACTTACCTAGACTGTGTATAATAAGATCACATGCAAAACAGAAAACTGTAATACAGCAGATAGTCAAAAGGAGCCTGCATCAGCTGCTGGGCGTGCCTTTGAGAGCGTAATTGATATTAGCAAGAATAATTTATTGTCTCTTAAAACATTTTACAAAGAAAATTTTAAATAAAAAAGTAACATGTATTATGAGACAAAGGGAAGGAACTCCGCTAAGTTTGTAACGAAAGTAATCCCGGGCATCGCTGGTTTTCAGCTACTTGACATGCCCTCTGATATGTTGTTGGAAGGCTTATTACGATTTATGACGACTTAATTTATACAGATCAGCACTGGTAAGAAATGAAATAAAAACCGAGAATTGCCAATGAAAATTATAGCCTTGCGGGACTGAAGTCACTTTTTATACACTCATATTTTTGTTGGTCTTTTTAAAACTACAAAGACAATTTTAAATAAAAAAATTTAAACATGTATTAATGACGTAAGGTTGCACTACAAAACGTTATTCAAAATAGGCGAGACATTTAACATTGACCTTTAATTTTTGTACTTTTTGTAAATTCTTAATTGAGTTTTATTTTGGAATAAAAAAGATTGAGTCAGTTTTGTTTTTGAATTATAGGAAAACGAATTGAGGTTTCTGTATTATTTTTCTATAATTATGTAGGTTTGTGTGAATAGGTCTTAAACGTCATTTAATATCGTGAAGTTAAAATAGTTTATCTTAGAATTTTTATTTTGAAATAGGTATATTTTGAGCTAACAAGTAAGGGTTGTCTGACTTATAAATTCATGGAAATACAAGGATTTGGAGAAGACAACTGGAAATGCATTAATGACATACATTTGAATGGTTAGTAAATATCTTTAAGTTAACCACCAGGATTCTAAACACAATTGAAAATCTATTGTTTTTTATTGGATATTTCCGTCAGTAGCAGTTAAAGGGTTAAAATAGTTCATCTCAGAATATATTTTTTAAATATATTTTGAGCTAATCTTAAACACGTCACGGAAATAGAAAATGATGATGATGATGAATGTACTCAATAAATTAAAGCAATAATGCTTCGCCTGGATTAATGTTCTGTTCATATCATAAAAAATCCATGATCCTAATTAAACAGGTCTGCTGCCCATTGAACGGGACTGACCTCGGTATAAGAACGGGAAAAGAAGAGAATGATGATGAAGATGATTATGTCAACGCTTTCCTAGAACCGAAAGAATGTGGCTACTCGGGCGTTTTCAGGTAAATGGTTTTAAAGGCGAAGGCTCGATGGGTAGGTCAAACGATTATAGCAATAAATAAATATCAAATGATATTCACACAACACCATCTAGCCCCAAGTTAAGCGTGAAGCTTGTATTATGGATTTGTTTAGAATCCGGATATTAAACAACTAAAAACTGTGAATAAATGTTTATGTAGTATGTACATATATGTATATAGTTTTTGTAAATACATACATATTATACGTATAAAGTACCCAGAAGAAACAAGGTAATCACTCTTTTATCAGAGTTTTGAAATTACGTAACTTAATAACAATTTATTACAAAGATTTTGTAATAGGAACACTATGTGTAAGACAAACATTCGTCTACTATGTAGAAACCTTTCATTTTTAAAATCTTAAGTTCGAACTGTTGAAAGGGCAATTCGGCAATATTTTTTGGAATTTATTCAAGAACTTAATACCTCTTCCAGCATACGAACTTTCTAGGTTAGTTAGTCTAAGATTTGGCATTTGCTGGAGAGTAAGTAACGTTTTCGTTTTTTTTTCCAGGCCTTATTGTGATAAGCCTATCGCTTCTTTGTACGAGGGACTACCTGCTGACGCAGGTACTCTATTTTTATATTGTTTTAGTTTGTAATTTATTTATTTATTCGTATGGCATTTTATCTTCACCAAGTTGCTTCCAATAACATGCAAGTTTACTCTTACACAAGTTTACGAGTTTAAGAGTAAGAGTAAACTTGTAATTAATATTTACCTAGTAATCTAGTAATCTGCCGTGTGGTGACGGCAGAGCAGAATACACTTGTCACCACCCCTGCTCATCCTAGGGTGTCGTAGAAGGCGACAAAAGGAATTTCCCCAAGTGATGGGCAGCAGCATCACTTCGGTACTGGTGTATCCCTGCGCTCACCAACCCGCCTGCCAAGCGTGGTGAGTATGGCAAAAACCCCCAAATGAAGACACCAATAAATTGCGGCCCCTAGTCCCCGGCGGCCCCGCTATTCCGGGCTACGGTAGCGGCCACGGTTACGGCGGGGCAAGGGGTGCTAAGAATCTCCGGCAGAGATCCGGCTACCAAAATAAACAACAACGGCAATTAAAACTGGCAACATATAACACGCGCACACTGAGGACTGACGAAAAACTATTGGAGCTGGAAACGGAGTTAGACAGGTTGCATTGGGACATAATAGGTTTGTGTGAAGTCCGAAGACAGGGGGAGGACACCACAATACTGCAATCCGGCAACCTGTTCTATTACCGTGAGGGCGACCAGCTATCCCAGGGTGGTGTCGGGTTTCTCGTCCATAAGTCTCTCATCAACAACATAGTGGGATCGAAAGTGTGTCAGCTAGGGTAGCGTACCTTGTATTAAGAATCACCAAGCGCTATGCGCTAAAGGTGATACAGGTTTACGCACCGACTTCATCCACTCCGACGATGAAGTGGAGGTTATGTATGATGATATTAGCAGAGCTATGCATACCTCCAAGACACACTTTACGGTCGTATGGGAGACTTCAACGCAAGGCTGGGCATTCGAATGATTGTGAGTTGAAAGTGGGGCAATATGGATTTGGGCATCGGAACCCCAGGGGACAGCGGCTGGCCGATTTCATGGAAAAAGAGGGACTCTTTATGATGAACTCTTTTTTCAAGAAGCCGCCGCAGAGGAAGTGGACTTGGTTGAGTCCCGATGGTTCCACACGAAATGAGATTGACTTCATCATGACCACCAGAAGACATATATTTAACGATGTCTCTGTGATCGCCAGGGTAAAACCGGTAGCGATCACCGTATGGTAAGAGGCACGTTAAATAAATGTTCAACTGGAAAGGTCTCGTCTGATGAAGTCTACGCTCCGACCTAACGTGATTCAAATCATAACCCCGAAGCTTTCAACTCGAACTGCAGAATCGCTTTGAATGCCTAGAGAGCTGCGTAACAGTGGACGAAATTAAATAGCGGGCTAGTGGAAACTCTGCAATCAGTTGGGTCTAAGTTTTGCAAGGGACAACGCAAATTAAGACCCAATAAACTATCTCAACAGACTCTCGATCTCATGGCGACAAGACGACAGATGAACTGCAGTCTTCAGACGACGCGTCACAATACCGGCAGCTCAATAGACGTATATCCAGTTCCTTGCGACGCGATGTTCGTCACTTTAATACAAAGTGTATTAAAGAGGCAATAGAACAGAACAGAGGTTCAAGGTGTTTGCGAGGAACATGTCTATTGGGCAAAGCCAGCTGATTAGTTTGAAGACCAACGGCGGAAATGTAGTCTCATCCAAACCAGAGATTTTGAGGGAGATTGAGAAGTTTACAGCGAGTTATATACCGCTACACAGATTCCCGCTTCAACTTAGCCGAAGACCCGAGAGCTAAGTTAACCCGACACCTTATCTGAGGATATCCCGGAGTCACTTGTGCGAGATTAGGATGGCTCTGAAACAGCTAAGAAATAAGCCCCGGGAGACGGAATTACCGCAGCTTTTGAAAGCAGGTGGCACGCCAGTGCTTAAGACCCTTCAGAAGCTCTTTAATTCCGTAATCCGTGATGGTATGACGCCAAGTGAGCAATGGCGTGGTGGTGCTCTTCTTCAAAAAAGGCGACAAAACCTTGTTGAAGAATTATAGACCCATCACGCTATTGAGTCACATTTACAAGCTGTTTTCTAGAGTCATCACGAACCGTCTCGCTAGTAGGTTTGACGATTTCCAGCCCCCCGAACAAGCCGGGTTCCGCAAAGGCTTCAGCACCATAGACCACATACATACGCTGCGGCAGGTTATACAGAAGACGGAGAGTATAATCGGCCATTATGCTTGGCGTTTGTGGACTATGAGAAAGCCTTCGATTCGATCGAGACTTGGGCTATGCTTCAAGCCCTCCAACGGTGCCATATCGATTACCGCTATATCGAAGTATTGAGAAGTTTGTACGAGAGCGCCACTATGTCAGTCCGAGTACATGAAGAGCTTACACAACCTATCCAATTGCACCGAGGAGTGAGACAGGGAGACGTTATATCTCCGAAACTGTTCACAGCTGCATTGGAAGATATGTTTAAGCTGCTCGATTGGAAAGGACTTGGCATCAACGTCAATGGCGAGTACATCACTCATCTTCGATTTGCCGATGATATAGTAATCATGGCAGAATCCATGGAGGATTTAGGTACTATGCTCAATACCCTTAACAGAGCTTCGCAACAGGTGGGTCTTAAAATGAACATGGACAAGACGAAAGTCATGTCTAATATCCATGTTGTGCCCATACCAATATCAGTTGGAAGTTCTGAACTCGAAGTTGTAGACGAATATGTGTACCTGGGACAAGTAGTTCAAATGGGTAGGTCCAACTTCGAGCAGGAGGTTTCGCGTCGAATCCAATTAGGATGGGCAGCGTTCGGGAAGTTAAGGAGATCTTTTCGTCCAAAATACCTCAGTGTCTGAAGACGAAAGTCTTGACCAGTGTGTGTTGCCGGTTATTACATACGGAAGTGAAACGTGGTCGCTTACTAAGGGCCTCTTAAATAGGCTTAAAGTTGCTCAACGTGCTATGGAAAGGGCTATGTTAGGTGTTCCCTACGCGATAAGATCCGGAACACGGATATCCGTAGGAGAACTAGAGTGACCGACATAGCCCACAGGATAAGCAAGTTGAAGTGGCAGTGGGCAGGGCACATAGTGCGTAGAACCGATGGCCGATGGGGCGGAAAGGTTCTCGAGTGGCGTCCGCGTAACGGAAAACGAAGCGTAGGCCGACCCCCAACCAGATGGTCTGATGATCTGGTTAAGGTGGCAGGTAGCAGATGGATGTCAACTGCAAGGGATCGGTCCGCGTGGAAATCATTAGGGGAGGCCTTCGTTCAGCAGTGGGACTTTCTAGGTGTAATGATAGTAATCTAAAAATCTAAAATAAATAAATATTCACTGACATTCACATGGCGCCGTCTAGTCCCATTTTCAGCATGTTGCGTTATGTGCTTAAGAACGGAAATATACTTATTACTTGTTTAAAAATAATTGAAATATCCAGACAAACACAAACAGACAGTTCATGCACATATATAGATGACTACTCGAGATCGAACCCTGTATGTTTATGTATCACTACCTTCCCTTTACTTCATTACGAAAAGGTCGAACTCAAAGGTTAATGAGAAAACGGAGATAAAAGGGAGAGTCAGAGGATTTAATTCCACGGCAACTGCGTTGTTTGTCTTCTGTATGTGAAATGATCGTCCTGGTGACATAAAAACTTCTTTATATGACGACAATTGTAGGTATATCCCGGTGGATGGCGTTACTGGGCTATTCCGACTCGTCAATTCTGTGGCAGTGCGGGGGCACCGTCATCACCACAAAACACGTGCTCACAGCAGCTCACTGCATCAAGAGAAATCTGTAAGTGCACTCGCCTTTGATTTAACTTTTAACGATGGTTCCTTAAATCAAGAAGTACTGTGTGAAGTGACCATATCTTTTTAGAGTTATAGATTATTTTACAAACAATACATAATCCTGGTGTACATAAGCAAAAACATTGGACACAAAAATATGACATAATAAAAGAGAAATAGTCAAAACCTCAGCTAATGATTATACGATGTCTTTCATAGGCTTCGCGAAAGCGTAAAACCGCATCTAACTTCAGTGCATTCTCTCTGAGCTGGCTGTGTGGAGGTTGAGCCGTAATCCACTAAGCAGCCCAAATGCGTTCCTTCGAAAGCTCTCCAGATAGTCTTCTTCTTCTTAAATGATAATGGGACCAATGTCATTTAAGAAGATGCCACTGTCACTTTGATCGCCCTTTTTTTAATAACCCCATCTTACGAGATTTTCACGGCACCGGCCAACAGCCGCCTGCAGTCTATTCAGAGTTTTCCAAACCGCACCGGGGAGATAACCCGGAGGCAGCTCTTCAGCCAAAAGAGGGCAACTCCCAGATAGCACTGTCAGTCACTTTTGCGATAGTTAATGACGATGATGATGATTCGCAGGTACTTGTTTCGCGTTGGACAGATTGACTATTCTTACCATGGTCGTTACAAGGGTAGTCCCGCCGACTACCTCATCAAGAAGAAAATTGCCCACGAACAATATTCCAAATTCCATAATGACATCGGAATTTTGGTGGCGAAGGAAACTATTGAATTTAATGGTAAGCATAGTAAATATCTATATACAATCAATCAGCGACATGTCTCTCTCTTCAACCTATCTGTCTGTTACGATCATTAGGATTAAAGAAGAGTGGACTGTAAAATCATATGCTGGTTTATTTAGTTACAAAAAGTTACAGAATAGGCACGGTTGGAGCAAGATCGCGGTACGAGGAGTCCGTGTAGTTTGCAGCATGTCCGGGATGTCTTTTTTTCGAACTGACTACTGCTTGTTGGCCGACTCACTGCTTCACCAGGCAATTGGAGAGCACAGATGGCTTTCTTAAAATGTACACGACGAGCCTTAGGGACTCGAACCTCGGGGAGAGGTAGCCTTACATATGTTTGGGAGAGGGAGAGAAGCGGTCCTGCACACGCCGCCAGTTATGCGTAGAGGTTCTGAGTCGAGTCCTCAACACTTCCAGCGTTCCACATTCAACTTCCACATTCTGCGCTAGTATACCAGTCTTTCACTTTTTTATCCAGTCTTCACTAGTGACCTTTTTTAACACGTTGACGGACAGTACTGCCTGTAGGCGTCAAGCCAGTCAGAAGTAATACGACAGTACGCCCTTCGACGTCGATCTTTTGACTAGTTTAAACACAGTACGTCATAAGACGTAAAATTAACAGGCATTCATAAGGAAGGGCATGTGTACTGTCACCGAAATATATTTTAGACTTTGTACTGTCACCACACAATGTTTAAAAATCTGTTCAAAGAAAGTACCTGCACACACACATCCACATTTTTTTGGCACCGCCCTCACACACTACGCCCATAGCCGTCATGTTTTCATACATTTTGTTTAGTACTGCACCACAGCGGTGCGCCGACAGGTCATTACGTGATTTCCCACGCAATATTTTTTTGAACGTAAGTATTGTTTGTTTTCAACGTAATTAAAATTCTACATTTGCCATTTTTTATTTGCAGAATATGTCTCTCCAATATGTATGCCGGTGGCTGTTCCATACGAAAAAGGTGAAATCGATCCTGGATCTGGCTTCATTGAGGGGTGGGGCGTCACAAAGAGTAAGTTGATATGGTATCTATCTTATTTCCAAGGATTTTAATCTGTTAACCACTGATGGTCATCGGGTACTAAGTATACCGGGTAAACCAAGGGTTCCGGGTTCGATTCCCGGGCAGTACAAACATTTATGTGCATGAACATGTCTTTTTGGTTTGGTCTTCCTATGAATAATATGCATGCATTTAAATGTAACGTATTTAAATTGTACAAAATGACGTATTGAGTATGTTTATTGTTGTTTAGAGCTCATATTAAGGTTATGCTAGTTTGGGTTTAGATGGCGCTGTGTGAATATCTGTGGATATTGATTTATTTTATCCTGCAAAATTTATGTCCAGCCGTGGACTTCTACTAGACATAGACCTCCGTTTTTGCGGCAAATTGCAGTCCTCCGCTTTCTGCACTCAGCTTCGACAAGCGATCTTTTGCAAGTTGTTGGACCATTATTCAATTCTGCTGTTTAAAAAATATTACCTTAAAATAGCAAGGACGCATTAGAGCATACAATTTAGTTAGTTTTACGTAAAGAATACAAGCCTTGTTTAGGTAAACTTTTTGGCGTTGAAACTGTCTTATTTAAAACGTATTAAATCCCGATGCTACTGTGTTAACGGTATTTATAATTATCTATTTCAGACGGCACAGCATCATCTCACCTTCTTACTCAAAGATCCACGATTTAGACCTAGAAAAATGCTTAGAAACGTACAGTAAATCGAATGTGACGCTTGACGACCGAGTCTTATGCGCGGGTGGCGAGGGGCTAGACGCTTGCAAGGGAGACAGTGGGGGCCCCCTGGTGTGGACATATGTAAGTCACAATCTAGACTTGGAGATTTTAGTCTGAATAGGTAGTGAAGTTAAGTAGTAAGAAACTCAAACATAAAAACTGATCTATTCAATTATATTTTCAGAAGACAATTTCACTATGTAAATTCAAAATGAAAACACTAATTTGAATCTACAGTTGATTCTACTGAGAAGTCTCCGGCAAGAAACTCAGAAGATACTATTTTAATCGCGAATTTTACAAAAAAATTGATATATCCACACATTATTGTCCTTAAGGTCATCATTAGCGATTTATTTTATGTTACTAAGCGAACAGGACGATCAGGACGCTCAACAGATTTTTAGTGATACGACTGACCATGACAGAGCGGCATGAAAGATACCAACAACTGATAAAAAGTTATTATCTCCATTAACGCCGCACTGCGCCCGTCATCCGAGACAAGAGTTGTTAGATCTCTGTACCCAGTAATTTCACTACAGTGCCCTTATCCCGAAACACAAAAGTGGCACTGCGGTGGTATCTACCTAGACGACTCAGTATCGAGTCTACCACCAGGTAAAGCCTTGCCACAAAAGTCATGCTCTAACTTAAATTTTAAGTGTACGAGAGCGTCGGACGCTCTTACGGTGAAGGAAAACATCGTGAGGAAAAGGGTCTGATGTGTAGTTTCGAAGTAGTACGCCCTTGCGAGAAGCCGTTGTATCGAAAACCGCTCAATCAAATGACGGCGTTTCGAACACGCTGCTCTGAAATACTTTTTTTATGTTGTACGCTAGATCGGTAGTCACGGTTTCAAGTTCCATTGTTACTAGAGTCCATGTTCAAATCTGTCGGAATGACAACTGATCGCGTCGTGACAACGGGATTCGAAACTACACATCAGACCCGAGGAAAAGTTATAATATTAGTGTGATTGGTTATGAATGGTCTTCTAGTGAAGCCAATCTGCACGAGGCACCATTCAAATAAGCATTTTGTTTCAGTGTGTAGACGACGCGGACTTCTTCTACCAGGCTGGTATATATCGTACGGGTATAATTGCCGGAGTCCCGTTTTGTCGGTGTACACAAACATCGCTCACTTCATGCCATGGATCGAAGGAAAGGTGCTGAAGAACACGGAAAGCTCACAATTGAACTGAACAAAATGGTAGCAGGAAGAAATGAAGATAGGCGTTTATTTAGTCAATAAAACCACAGCGGTACATACAGCTTTATTTTTTATTTATCTCTGAATAATAAATTATCTCCACCACAGAGCAAGAGCCTACGTAAAGGGCGTATTGGCCGTCATCGTCCACGCGGGCCCAGTACAGATTGGCCAACTTCACGCACAACCTTTGAATTACTTCGCAGGCGTGCGCAGGTTTACTCATGATTACATTAAGAGCGTTAGATAAACCTTGATTCGGTTTTGTCCAGTTCGGAAGGCGACACCCACACTACTGAGCCTCTGATTCAATTAAAACTTCGGCATTCGGCAATGATTCGCTGAATGCCAAATACATTCGCAATTGATCCTGGATTCGTGTTGGCCGAATCACGTTCGGACCGGTGCGGTTTTCCGAATGCGACTTAGTGTGGACACACATTCCCTGAATACCGAACGTCATATAAATTCGCAGAACTTCAAATTCGACGACCCATTTGTTGTTGCGGTTGAGAGGTCGGCTGCAACACCTAGGGTTCCGGATTTGTATGTATTGACAAAAAAAACGTA
Organism: Leucinodes orbonalis; assembly: GCA_019425675.1. Taxonomy (NCBI): domain Eukaryota; kingdom Metazoa; phylum Arthropoda; class Insecta; order Lepidoptera; family Crambidae; genus Leucinodes; species Leucinodes orbonalis. Next base: position 75,282 of record PQWD01003598.1, on the reverse strand, counting down.
TATAAGTATGTTTTATCCGTTGTTTAGTACCATAATGCAGGCTTCACGCTTAACTTGGGGCTAGATGGCGCTGTGTAATGTCGAATGCCGTAGTGCCAAATACCGTAGTGCGGCCGCAACATAAAAATGTAAAACTTCATGGAATGAGATATGGCACGCATTATGTTTGTAAAATTTATGATGTACATCAGAATCGTTTGTACGTATCATCATCATCTTCATTAGCTCATTAAACGTCCCCACCGAGGGGCACGAGCCTACCCGTGGCGGGTGTATAGGCCTTAGTCGTCCACGCGGGCCCAGTGCGGGTTGGACGACCTTTGAATCTCTTCGGAGGCTTGCGCAGGTTTCCTCTCATGTTTTCCTTCACCGTAAGAGCATCGATACGTACATAATTATCTTTAGAAAATTCGAAAAAACATTGGAACGTGGCGGTATTTGAACCTCAGCCCTTCAGGTAGGAGGGCAACAGTTGTCACTATTGAGGCACCGACGCTCAACGGTGAACGTATAAATAGTGTTAACAAATAAGTTCCACTGCAGGGCACAGGCCTTCGTGCACAGCATGGCTATGTAAGAATGACTTAATTAATGACTTAATGAAGTGGTTTTAGGTTATGATTTACTGGAGAATATATTACCGCGGGTAATACCGAGCTGAACAGCGAATATGGATAAAAAAAAATTTATCATCAATGTTTTTCTCGGATTAAATCCGCCTCTTGCGTCATCCAGCAGGTTGCCTCGCAAAATACATCTTGCCCATATCAAATTTAGGTCTTGCCCTGTTACTGTTGACGTCCTTCAGCAGCACGGGATTATCTTTTTTCAAACAATCGCGAAATGCAGCATTGATTGAGAATAATAACTGTCTAGAGAAACTAAGTTTTTGATAGGCAGTCGAACTATTGGATAATGTGAGTACGGTCTTATCTATCTGTAACGTAACACCTTTACGAAATAGATCAGGAATTGCACTGTAACAACTATTTAATATAACAATTGAGACTCACCGCCAGACCGCCTATATAACATTTTTCATATTTCATACAAGAAATGTCAACCGTAAATTTCCGAGCCGCTTGACAGATCAAAGTCAAAGTTAAAAACATTTATTTCAAATTGGGCTTACAAAAGCACTTATGAACGTCAACAAATATACAAAAATATAATAAAGAACAATTAAAATACTTAACTAAAAATATGAGTTTTGATGCTTTGAAAAAAAAGCGCTTCAGTGGTTTGGTCTGTTGAGTTGATACGTTAAGTATTGTTTCATTTATAACATATCATTCATTCAAATTAATATAGTCATTAAAATAATACAAAATAAAAGCACGAGTATACTACGATGTCACTATGACATGAAGCGAGCCGCGACGTGATTATTTATGAAAATTTTGTTCAACTGACACGATGGACAGAATTTTGCCGCGGACACTTTTTCAGTGAGATTTCATTGAGCACTTAGTTTATTGTTTATCGATGTTTTTTTATACATCGTTTAACCGCCGGTGACTGATATATCCAATAAAAACAATAGATATTGTGAAAGGGATCCTGGCGGTTCAAAGTTATAATAAATGAAACAAAGCCTGTGCTTATTCTTAGTTATATGCGAAAAAGGCAATGATATTCTGTATATATAAAGGCAGATACGCCATCCGTGCCTCAAAAACGAACCGCCGAAGAGAGTACAGTTTGTACTCTTTTGTTTAGGGGAATGTGTTCGAAATTCGAAATATGTGTATGTGTGCTGTCGCTGCATTCGGAACACTTTTTTTGATTATTTTGTGAGCATATCACGAATCCATACTTTTTTACATCATTGGAAAAAGGTTATTTAATTAAGACATATGAAAACCTGTTGTGCTGCCTTATTTAGCTGTTATTATCTCAGTGCGTTTCTATGTTAACTAGTTTGTCGACGTTTGTGTTAAGTAATTTAAGAATTATTAATATTATAATTTAATCAACGATGATTATTCGATTGAGAATATTTGTGTTGTGCTGTATTATTGCTTCATGCGGAAGTGATATAGCCGATAGTAAGTTATTATCATTTTATTTTTCATTTGTTTTAAATAACTCGTAGATAACTTGTGACGTGGCGGTTCATTAATCTACCAGCCTATACTACAGGCCTGTATCATAATATTCAAGGATTTGTGGTACAGTTGGTCTTTGGAGCTTTCTACTATTTTGCACATTAAAATAAATAAATAAAATTTCTTTATTGCGGACAACTTAATCCATAGACTTGTTAGTAAGACACAAATAAAATTAAAAAGGGTTAGTAAGCCAAAAAAAAAAAAATTTCTATTAATGACCACCCGGTGTTGAGACCTGGGTGATCACTCGGTCCACAAAACACTTCCATATTAGAGAGTTCAGCCTATTGGCAATAGTTTTAAGGATGACGTTGTGACTAACCCCGACTCAGCGCATCAAGGATGCTGCCTTCTTCCGGATAATGGCATTAAGCAATTATCGTTATTATCATACTGATAACCGATTAAATTATTATCGCATGTGTATTATTAAAGATGTGTTTGTGAAAATGTCCTCTTTATCTGCTCGCTTTGGCACGTTAAGGCTTCTGTCCCGACTAAGTTTATCAGTTAAAAAAATCAAAACAAATAAAAACGACTGAAATATTTCCATTGGAAATTCTGGAGATTTCCCGATCGTATGAGATATATTGAGACATAATTATTATTGTTTTGTACACATCGCCTCAAGGTCACGCGTTGCAACTTGCACATATCGTACGCAAAGCGGCTTGGAATAACCTTTAGTTAAAGAGATCTTGGGGGTAAGCACAATCTCTTAAAACAGTATTGTTATAATGATTACCTTAGCATTTTGTACCAGATAAGACGAAGTAATATTATTGTAACACTGTTATTGGCATAACTTCGAGAGGGAGGCTGGTAGGTGGATTCAGTTAGGCTGGGCAGCATTCGGTATGCTACGTCATAACCTAACGTCAACTATTCCGCATTGCTTAAAGACAAAAGTCTTTGAGCAATGCGTCCTACCCGTGCTAACATACGCAGCTGAGACATGGACACTGACTGCGGGATTGGTTCTAAGTTCAAAGTCATTCAACGCGCAATGGAGCGAGCTATGCTTGGAGTCTGTCTTAGGGATAAGATCAGAAATGATTTAATCCGTAAGAGAACTAAAGTTACCGACATAGCCCGCCGGATCACCAAGTTGAAGTGGCAGTGGGCTGGTTACGTATGTCGCAGATCCGATGGCCGTTGGAGCAGACGAGTTCCGGAGTGGAGACCGCGTCTTGGCAAGCGTAGCGTAGGACGCCCTCCAGCCCGATGGACCGACGACTTGCGAAATGTCACTGGTGGAAGCTGGATGAGAAAAGCGGAGAACCGGGATGTCTGCCGCAAAATGGTGGAGACCTATGTCCAGCAGTGGACTGCAATAGGTTGAAGAGATACTGTTTTGAGTTGGGGGTAATCCCCGTTGTCCATTGAATAACCAGAAAACCACGAGGATTGCAAAATTCTGAGATATGTTACGTTAAAGACTTATTTAAATATTTTTATCTAGAACATTTATTTATTTCGCCCGCATTTTGGGTAACAGAAAAATCTCGCCATAATTATGGTGCACTAGAAGTACCTACCTAAGTACCTGGACTTGCGGGAGGTCGCTGGGGGAAGCTGGATGAGAAAAGCGGAGGACCGGGATATCTGGCGCAAAATGGGGGAGACCTATGTCCAGCAGTGGACTGCGATAGGTTGAAGAGAGAGAGAAGTACCTATTATGCCTTATACGTTAATGGCTGGTAATGAGCTTTGTTATTTTAGAAGCGAATAAAGTCTGCGGTGAAAGAGATCGATGTGTGCCCCTACCCGAGTGCAGTCAACTAGTCTCGATGCTAAAAAACGGGTCAACCACGCTGGAGGCAGTGGACATGGTGAGGGAACAACGGTGTGGTATCGAAGGTCTCAACACCAAGGTATGCTGGAAATAACTTACCTAGACTTTGTATAATAAGATCAAATGCAAAACAAACAGAACTGTGTAATATATCATTTAATCAAAAGGACTCTGCATTAGCTGCTGTGTGTGCCTTAGAGAGTTTAATCATCATCATCAATCAGCTCATTAAACGTCCCCACCGAGGGGCACGAGCCTACCCGTATAGGGTGATTAGGCCTTAGTCGTCCAACACACAATCTTCGAATCTCTTCGCAGGCGTGCATAAAGGTTTCCTCACGATATTTTCCTTTACCGTAAGAGCGTTGGATAACTTACATATATTTTTGGAAAATTCGAAAACACATTGGGTACGTGTCGGGATTTGAACCTCAGCCCTCCCGGTAGGAAGGCGACAGTCCACACCATTGAGCCACCGACGCTCTAGACGCTCGCTTAGAGAGTATAATGAATGTTATTAAAAATAATTTATTGTTACATTTTAAAGAGGATTTTTTTTAAAGTAACATAAATTATGAGTTGTGTTGCCAAGTGTACCGATTTATGCGGGACGTCCCGATTTTCAGGGGCCTGAGGCGTCCCTATCGGGACGCTAAAAGTCCCGATTAATTAAAGAAGAGAATGAGATGTTTCACAAAAAATATATATATATTTACGACCCATTTGGTGTTGCGGTTAAAACATCGATTACAACACCAAGGGTTCCGAGTTCGATCCCCGGGCAGTACAAACATTTGTGTGCATGAACATATCTGTTTGTAATGGTTTGGGTGTTTTCTATGTATAATATGTATTTACAAAAAAAAATATAAGCATGTGTATCCGTTGTTAAGTACCATAATACAGGCTTCACGCTTAACTTGGGGCTAGATGGCGCTGTGTGAATGTCAGTAGATATTTATTATTTACGCTACATAACTTCTACTAATCACATCATTGTTAAATTGAATGGCACGTCATCAAGCGTCACATCACATATTGTTACCTGTAATCTCAAATCCCGATTTATTAGCCTCGTGTCCGATTTAAAATAAATCGAACCTGGCCAGCCTTATTATGAGACAAGGGAATATGGTCCGCTAAGTTTGTAACGAAAATAGTTCTGGGTATCGCTGGCTTTCCGGTACTCCTCTTGCCCTCTGAGTTGTGTTGGAAGGCTAATTACGGCTTATTACGACTTAATTGGATACACACCAGCACTGGTAAGAAATGAATTAAGAATAAATACCCGGAATTGCCAAAGAAAATCATAAGCTTGCGGATTTAAGTCACTTTTTTCTATACTCATGTTTTTTGCTTGTCTTTATAAACCACAAGACAATTTTATAAAATAAAAATATTATAATTTTTAACATGTATAATAACGTAAAGTAATAACTTCTAAATGATATTAAAAATAGTATTTCGGCGAGACATTTAACATTGACCTTTAATTTTTTACTTTTTGTAAATCACAAATGAGATTAATTTTGGAATAAAAAAGATTGAGTCAGTATTGTTTTTAAATTATAAGAAAACGATTTAGGTGTTTGTATTCTTTTTATATATATATAGGAATATTCAATTACATAAAAAGTATGGATTCGTGATGTGCTCAAAAAACAATCGAAAAAAGTGTTCCGAATGCAGTGACAACACACATATTTCGAATTTCGAACACATACCTAAACAAAAGAGTACAAACTGTACTCTCTTCGGCGGTTCGTTTTTAAGGCACGGATGGCGTATCTACCTTTATATATACAGAATATCATTGGGCATATTTGAATAACTCGAAAGTGTAATTAAATATCGTGAAGTTAAAAGAGTTTATCTCAGATATTTTTAAATATATTTGACGATCATTTGGTGTTGTGGTTTAAACGTCGACTGCAACACCTAGGGATCCGGATTCGATCCCCGGGCATTACAAACATTTGTGTGCATGAACATGTCCGTTCGTATTGGTCTGGGTGTTTTCTATGTATAATATGTATTTACAAAAAAAATATATACAAGTATATTTATCCGTTGTTTAGTACCTATAATACAGGCTTCACGCTTAACTTGGGGCTAGATGGCGCTGTGTGAATGTCAGTGAATATTTATTATTATTTATTTTGAGAAAGCATTAAGAATTGTCTAACTTATAAATTCATGGAAATACAAGGATTTTGAGAAGACAACTGGGAATTCATTTATTAGTTATATTTGAATGGGTCGTTAACGTCTTAAAATATCATTAAGTTAAACTTTTAACCACCAGGATTCTAACACAATTTAAAAAAAACAGCGGCGATTTAAGGGTTAAAAGAGTTCCCGGTCCTCCGTTTCTCATCCAGCCTCTATGATGAATGTACCTACTCAATAAATTAAAACTGTAACCACACCTAGATTAACGTTCTGTTTATCACGAAAATCAATATAAAATAACAAATCCGTCCTCTCAACAGGTCTGCTGCCCATCGAACGGGACTGACATCGGCATAAGAACGGGAAAAGAAAAAAATGATGATGATGAAGATGATTATGTCGACGCTTTACTAGAACCGACAGTTTGTGGCTTCTCGGACGTTTACAGGTAAAAGGTGTTAAAGGCGAAGGCTGGATGGGAAGGTCAAACGACTATCATCATTATCAGCTCATTAAACGTCCCACCGAGGGGCACGAGCCTACCCGTATAGGGTGATTAGGCCTTAGTCGTCCACGCGGGCCCAGTGCGGATTGGACGACTTCACACACAACCTTCGAATCTCTTCGCAGGCTTGCATGAAGGTTTCCTCACGATGTTTTCCTTCACCGTAAGAGCGCGGATAACGTACATATATTTTCGAAAATTCGAAAATACATTGGTACGTGTCGTGATTTGAACCTCACCCCGGTAGGAAGGCGACAGTCCACACCACTGAGCCACCGACGCTCAGCAAACGATTATAGCATTAAATAAATCGCACCCGCCTATGTCGATGTTTTTCTTTTCTCTGACTGTATTCGCAAGCGCTCCATTGTTCCTGTCATGTTGTAGGGCCGAAAATTGAGTTTTACATATTGCAGAGTTATTTTTTATTTTATGTTATCTTAAATTTAAAGAAAATTGTGTCGTTTAAATTCTATACATTAACGCATTGGGCTCCTGTAATGTTAATGTGTAATTGAAATAAATATCCAATGACAATAACACACCGCCATCTTGCCCCACGTTAAGCGTGAAACTTGTGTAAAATAAATGTTTATGTAGTACCTACGTACTTATATATTGATTTTTTGTGAATACATAGGTACATATTATACATATTTATAGCAATATATGGTCATAAACCACGTGACTCATTAAGATAACTTTTAAAAGAAATTAGTTTTTTTAACAGTAGCATCACAATATGTTTTGGATAATATAATGTATGTACGCAAAAACAAAATGATTTCAAAAGGATCAGTGATTCGCATAGTTTTAATACTAGAGGAAACGCCAAACTTGCTGTTCAAAAACATAGATTAAGCAAAGTTAGCAAATCCTACGTAGGGAAATGTATTAAGATATTTAATAAAATTCCACAGGGTTGGCTGGAATCACCAAATTACACAAATTTAAAAGTAAAGTTAAATCATGTCTATTGAGGAAAGGCAGATGATTACCGAAATGTATGGACATTGATAGGTTAAAAAGCTTGTACCTACATTGTACATTCGTGATTGAAAAGAGTCTTCTCAGTAGAAATAACTCTCCGAAACGGTGGTAGATTCAAACTAGTTTAAAAAATTATTATTAATTTGACGATTCAATGCCTTGTAAAAATTTCATTGAATAAAGGATTTTTTCATTTCATAGAAAACACCCAGAAGAACCTACACGTAACTTAATAATTTATAACAAAGATTTTGTAATTAGAACACTACATATGTGCAAGACATCTTTAGGTGACAAAGATTCGTCTACATTAGTATAACCTTTCACCATGAAGATTTTAAAATCTTAAATTTGAACTGGTGAAAGGGCGAGTCGGCAAGATTTTTTAGTAATTTATTCAAGAACTTTATACCTCTTCCAGCATATGATTTTCCTACGTTACTTATTCCAAGATTTGCCATTTACTCGAGAGTAAGTAACGTATTTGTTTTTTTTCCAGGCCTTTTTGTGATAGACCCATTTATGCTTTATATGATGGACTGCCTGCTTACACTGGTACTGTATTTTTTTAATTGTTTTAGTTTGTAATTAATATTTAACTTATAATCTAAAGATAAATGTTCACTGACATTCACACGGCGCTATCTAGTCCCATTTTCAGCATTTTTAAAAATATTTTAAGTGTACAGGACGGTCTAGACGTTCACCTGATGGTAAGTGATACGCCAGACCATGACAGAGCGGCATTAAAGGAGACCAACAACTGATAGACAGTTATTATTCTCCATCCACACTGCGCCCGTCACCCGAGACAACAGATGTTAGGTATCTTTTACCCGGTAATTTCACTAGCTACAGTGCCCTCATACCGAAACACAAAAGTGCATAACACTCCTGTTTCACGGGATGATATCTGGCACTGCGGTGGTACCTACCTAGACGACTCCGTATCGAGTGTACCACCTAGTACGGATAAATATATTTATTACTTGTTTAAAATTAATTTGAAAATCCAGACAAACACAAACAGACGTATACATATATGATGACTATTCGGGGATCGAACCCTATGGTACTCTTGGTGTAATCAACGACTTTTAAACCATAAGTCATGTAATTCTCAACCCTGTTTAACAGGGAAAAGTAATAATCATAAATGTGTATCATTTACTTTCCCTTCATAACGAAAAAGGTCGAAGGGAGATATGCTTTTATGGTCTACGTTATCAAACCAGAAAACAAACTCCTTATGATACAGTGATCCGTGACTCATGAACACTCATAGCTATGGAAGAAACACAAATCCATTGTGGACCTTTCACCCATCGAACACCGGGATTCCAGATACATTATAAAATCTATTGTGTGTTATCCTTAAGGCATTAGCGGTTATCCCTTTGAACACCAATGAGACTTAAGGCGTCAGGATCAATAGATTTTCTATTGTTTCTGAATTCAAAGCCTTCAAAGGGTTAATAAGAAAACGGAGTTAAAAGGTAGAGGAAAGAGGATTTAATCCTACGGCAACTTTACACGGTCGGCAAAATACAACACTTGCGTTGTTTAACGTCGGTTTTCTGTACCGTTCTGTTCATTATTGACATAAAAACCCTTCATATGACGACAATTGTAGGTATATCCCGGTGGATGGCGTTACTGGGCTATTCCGACTCGTCAATTCTGTGGCAGTGCGGGGGCACCGTCATCACCACAAAACATGTGCTCACAGCAGCTCACTCAAGAGAAATCTGTAAGTGCACTCGCTTTGATTTAATGAACTCAAGAATCACTTAAATCTAGCCGTATCATATGAACCGACCACATCTTTTAAAAGTTATTGACTCTTTAACAAACAATTCAAAGTTCTGGTATAAATAAGCAAAAACATTGGACACAAAATATGACATAAAAAAGAAAAAAGGTGTTCGGACCTTAGTCGGAGAAGAATGATGTAACTACAAATTTCTAGTCTAAACTTTGTATTCGAGGTAAATAAAATTACAATATAAATATGAATGACGCGCGCGATGTCGTCGGTGGTGTCGGTCGAAGTGTCCTGTCGCGTCGCCAGCCGCCGCCCCCGCCGCCGCGCGCGCACGAACGGCTCAGCCGACGCGCGCGATGGTGCCCGAACAAAGGTCAAAGCCTCAGCTTATTATATAATGACTGAAGCAGCATCCAACTTCAGTGCATTCCATCTAAGCTGGCTGTGTGCTGGTGTGGAGTTTGGGCCGTAATCCACGAAGCAGTCCAAATGCGTTCCTTCTAAAGCTCTCCAGAAAGTCTTCAGTTTGGGCAAGACAGTAGGTGATCCATTGAAACTGAAAATGAAAAGTTTATTCAGTTTAGATCTTACAGTCATTATGAATGTCAAATGAAGCTACCACTGGTTCGGACGGTAGTTTTCCACTGAGAAGAATCCAGCAAGAAACTCAGTTGTTAATCTTTTTTGATTACTCATTGTCTAAAGTGTGCCAAAGTCACACAGACTGCTTCTAGATTATCCCCATTTTACGCTAATTTCGCAGCTTTGACCAAGACTTTTCCTCAGTCTATTCAGATTTTCCAAACTGCCCAGGAGTGATCACCGCCCGGAGGCAGCTCTTCAGCCAAGCAGGGGTGTCTCGACGAGGTCCAGTCCAGATAGTTAATGACAATGATGATTCGCAGGTACTTGTTTCGTGTTGGACAGATTGACTATTCTTATAATGGTCGTTACAAGGGTAGCCCCGCCGACTACCTCATCAAGAAGAAAATTGCCCACGAACAATATTCCAAATTCCATAACGACATCGGAATATTAGTGGCGAAAGAAACTATTGAATTTAATGGTAAGCATAGTTAATATCTATTTATATTCAATCAGCCACATGTCTCTTTCTTGTCAACTAATCGCATTGAATTGTTGGACAGAGGTCTCCCCTATTCTGCACTAGATATAGCAGTCTTCCGCTTTTTTATCCATCCTCCACTAGCGACCTTTTGTAGACTCATCAATCCGGGCGTCCTACGCTTACCAAGACGCGATCTCCAGAACTCGTCTGCACAACGGCTATCGGTTCTACAACATGCTTAAGCAGTGAACTGCCACTCCAACTTGCTGATCTGGTGGCTGGATAAGGAAAGCGAAGGAGGACCGGTATACCTGGCGCAGAATCGGGAAGACCTATGACCAGCGTACTGTGATAGGTTGAAAAGAGAACTTAATTTAAAGGAAAGAAGGGTTAAAGTTCTACATTTGATTTTTTATTTGCAGAATATGTCACCCCAATATGTTTGCCGGTAGCTGTTCCATATGAAAAGGTGAAAATCGACCCTGGAACTGGCTTTATTGAAGGTTGGGGTATCACAAAGAGTAAGTGGATATGGTATCTGTCTTAATTGGAAGGAATGATTTTTAGCCTTACTATTATAACTGTAACTAATACTGTCGCATTTTGTGACGACTCATTTGTGTAGATGTTGAGATGTCAGCTACTAAGTATTCCAGGTATACCATGGGCTCCGGGTTTGATCCCCGGGCAGTACAAACATTTATGTGCATGGACATGTCTGTTTGTATTGGTCTCAGTGTTTCTATGTATAATATGCATGTATTTACAAAAAAAGCATTGAGCTTGTTTATCCGTTGCTTAGAACCCATATTAGAAGCTGTTACTTAGTTTGGGGCAAGATAGCGCAGTGTGAATGTCTCTGGATATTAATTTATTTTATCCTGCGATATTAATGTGAACTTCTCCACTAATAACTTAACCCCAATCAATCAGACGGCAGAAAATTCAGTCCTCTGCTTTGTCCACTCGCTAAAACTAGCGACCTTTTGAAAGTTGTTGGACCATTAATCAACGCAATTTTTTAAGCAGCATAAAAAATATTACCCTTAAATAGCAATGACGTAGAAAGACATATTACAAGTCTTCTTAAGGTAAAACTCACTGGCGGAGAAACAATCTAACAGATGGATAATGATTCTTTTGAATAAACGGTATAAAATTTATAATTATGTATTTCAGACGGGACAGCTTCATCTCATCTTCTTTACTCAGAGATCCACGATTTAGACATAGAAAAATGTAAAGAAACGTATGGTAAATCAAATGTGACGCTTGACGACCGAGTGTTATGCGGGGGGCGAGGGCAGGACGCCTGCAAGGGAGACAGTGGGGGCCCCTGGTGTGGACATATGTAAGTCACAATCTAGACTTGGAGATTTTATTTCAGAAATGGTAGTGAAGTTATATAGAAACTCAAACTCAAAAATTTCTTTCTGAATATGTGGTTCCCATTAAAAACATAACAAACATAGGTACACCCCCGTAACAAACGTACACACTGACAACCTTTATAATAATATTCATCAAAAGTTCATTAAACGTCCTCACCGAGGGGCACGAGCCTAGGCAATAGAGACTAAGGCATACACATCCTAAGGCTGAGAGCCATCTGCGCTCGCCACTTGCCCGGTGAAGCTGTAAAGGCCATCTGCGGCCAACAGCAGTAGTCAGTTCGACAAAAAAAAGCATACACACCTACACGGGATAAGGTGTCTATGCTTAGTTGTGCACGCGAGCCCAGCCAGGGCGGATAGGTCGACTTCACGCACATTCTTTGAATTTCTTCGCAGGTGTGCTCAGGTTTCCACAAGATGTTTACTTCATAGAGAGCGTCGGATAATGTACATATTTCATCTAAAATTTGAAAGACATTTGTACGTGGCGCGATTTGAACCTGCGCCCTCCTGATCAGAAGGAAACAGTCCACACCATTGAGCCACTGACGCTCTCTATCTTTATAATATTACGTGATTGAATATTTATGGTCTTCTAGTGAAGCCAATCTGCACGAGTCACCAGTCAAATAAGCATTTTGTTTTCAGTGTATAACGACACGGATCTTCTACCAGGCTGGTATAATATCGTACGGGTATGATTGCCGACAGTCGCGTTTTGTCGGCGTGTACACCAACATCGCTCACTTCATGCCCTGGATCGAAGGAAAGGTGCTGAAGAAACATCGGAAAGCACATAATTGAACTGTACAAAATGGTAGCAAGCAGTAATTAAGACGTTTAATCAAATAAAAACAACGGTGGTTCCACAGCTTTAAATTTTATTTACCTTTGAATTATACATGATCATCAGTTCAATACCCGTCCTCACCGAGGGGCACGAGCCTACTCGTAAAGCGTATAGGCATTAGTCGTCCACGCGGGCCCAGTGCGGAATGTCCAATTTCACGCACAACCTTTGAATCTCTTCGCAGGCGTGCGCAGATTTCCTCACGATGTTTTCCTTCACCGTAAGAGCGTCGGGTGATCGAAAACACATTGGTACGTTGCGGTAAGTTAACCTGCACCCCCCAGATCGGAAGGCAACAGTCCACATCAATGAGCCACCGACGCTTTATATTAAACTAGTTTTTGCCCACGGTTTCGCTCGCATTAGATTCGGGATACATATATGTATCACTATACAAAGGATTCCCCTCCTTCCAACTTTAAAGGTTTTGGGGTCAATTTCAGACATTATTTAGCAAATAGTATGTTATAGTGATGTAACCTTAAAAGATGAATATATGCTGTCGCGGACTTTTTTGTAGACCTTCAAAAGGAGAACAATACTCTCATACATGACTTTTGTGAAACTTTAACCGTTTACTCAGCGTACGCAGCGGAAGCTCCAAGTATGAAAAAATACCCCCGATTTATAAAACTATTCTTCATTGCTGCCCCGCTTCTATTGCTTGTAGCGTGATGATATATATCCTATAGCCTTCCTCGATAAATAAGCTATCTAACACTGAAAAATTTTTCAAATCGAACCAGTAGTTCCTGAGATTAGCGCGTTCAAACAAACAAACTCTTCAGCTTTATATATTAGTACCAGCTTTTACCCGCGGCTTCGCTCGCATTAAATTCGGGTTAACACGGTACTTTCATTTATCACTATACATAGGATTTCCCCTCCCTCCAACTTTAAAGGTTTCGGGGTCAATAACACATTTTTTTTTAGCAAAAAATATGTTATAGTGAGCTTACCTTAAAAGATAGACATGCTGTCGCAAACATTTTTGTAGACCTTTAAAAGGAGAACAATACTCTCATATATGACTTTTGTGTAACTTTAACCGTTTACTCAGCGTACGCAGCGGAAGCTCCAAGTATGAAAAAATACCCCCGATTTTGAAACATTCCTCATTGCTCCGCTCTATTACTCGTAGCGTGATGATAATAACCTATAGCCTTCCTCGATAAATAAGCTATCTAACACTGAAAGAATTTTTCAAATCGAACCAGTAGTTCCTGAGATTAGCGCGTTCAAACAAACAAACTCTTCAGCTTTATATATTAGTATAGATATTTATTTATTTATTGCATTCCAGATGACATAGATGTTACATAAACAATTTACATAATATACTATCTAAACATCATATGGACCTTTACAGGCATAGCAACATGGAAGTCAGAGGGCAGATATTTTACCATAATATATTTCATTAATTTTCCTCGTGTCTTATGTAATTAATTATAATCGGTTTTTTTCTTTATCATTTAAATATTCATTTATTTCGTAATAGCACTTTTTTATAAGATATTCTTTCAGGAGTTTCATAAATTTTGGATATGAATCTTCATTTTTTATATAATTTGGTAAGTTATTGTAGATTTTTATAGACATAGGGTAAGGGATTTTTATAGACATAGTCGTAGCATTATATTATTTTTATACTGTGTTCTTAAATTTGTTTAATTAATGGCGAGCAATTGTTTTATTAATGAGCAATTGTTAGGCAAGTGAGAGCAGATTCCTATAGTTTTGTATTTGGTATTACATAGATTAGATAGTACTCCGCGTATAGATAATAAGAGACCTAACATTAGTTGTCTTGGGTCTTAAGCGTAGTGGGATATTGATGGAGAATAATAACTGTCTATTAGAAAACCCTTTTTTGTGTATTTCTTCGTTTTTCTCCATTTTGAAATTGTCTTAAACTCTTCTCCTGGATGCGGTTGTTTGTAGGCTGTATATGCGATAATTCTCTAGGGATTGTCAAAATCAAACTAGGTTAGGTAATTGTAGTTTTTATTCTGTATTGCATTGACAATCACATATTGTAGAAAACAAAATCCTGAAGGCATTCACTGCTGTATAAAGAAAGCAATAATAAATGATTGTTAAAACGCACCGTTGCGTGGTGTGGCAGCTTAACGTGTTAAACCCTGCATGTCTCGGCTCCCGAATTCCTACTCAAGTGACATTGAAGAAAGAAAGAAAAAAAGAAGAAGTAGACAGAAAGAAGAAAGAAAGAAAGAAAGATATAAGTAAGTAAGAAGATAAATATAAATAAGAAAGAAAAAGGTTTATTTGACAATAAAAGCAAACACTACATCTACCAACATTTGATACAACTTATTATAAAAAAGGACAACGTAACAGATGAAAAGACGCAAAATAGCATATAACAGAAAAGTTATAGTACATACAGGTGAAAAATACATAACAAAAAGAAAAAAAAGATGATAAATGCAGTACATAGGGTTTACTTGAAGCTCCTCTTATCTATCCACCCTGGACTGGTTTCCCGACCACTTTCTCCATAATCCAGGGCATGAAGTGCTGGATGTTAGTGTAGACCCCGGCGAATCGGCGATGCGAGCATCGGAAACCGAAAGACACGATGCCTACTTGGTAGTAATAAATCGACCTCGTTTGGTTCTGAAAATAGATTTTCATGGGGATTACTCTTCATCATAATCATCAGCTCATAAAACGTCCCCACCGAGGGGCATGAGCCTACCCGTAACGGTGTTTAGCCCTTGGCCGTCCACGCGGGCCCAGTGCGGGTTAGCTGACTCCATGCACAACCTTTCAATCTCTTCGCACGCGTGCGGATGTTTCCCCACGACGATTTCCTTCACTGTTAGACCATTGGACAACGTTCATAATTTCAAAAACACATTGGTACGTGGCGAGATTTGAACGTCAGCCCTCCCGGTAGGAGGGCAACAGTCCACACGATTGAGCCACTGATTTTACTATTTACTCATTATTATTGTACATGAAAAAATATTTCTATTATACAGGTATATATAAATAAAGTCCGTTGGGTTTTAATGCATTTTCAATGACCCATTTGGTGCAATGGTTAAGGCGTCGGCTACTACACCAAGGGTTCCGGGTTCGATCCCCGGGCAGTACAAACATTTGTGTGCATGAACATGTCTGTTTGTATTGGTCTAGCGCGCTCGACTTGGCGGCGCCAATCCAGTGACCTCAATTTTTGACATCGGATGAAGCGGACCACCATGTTCAATATATGTTGTTTAAAGGCGGAATGTCGATCTCTTATAGTTTGGCTGGGCTCTTTTTTTATCTAATCAGAGTCACCAGGTATTCCAGATCTTCGATTATCCAAGTTTTTATAGTTTTCCCTTTATGTAGCCATTAAACCCTAACCCTGTACCAAATTTTTGGGAAGTAATAGTTCTAATTTGATGAACATGACTGAGTGTCTATCTGTCGAAAATGCGTAACTTTGCTTTCGCTTAAAGTCGGAACTAAATGACCTACTGACTTGAAATTATGGATTCAAAATATGTTATTCTATCTTACTAGATGGTGAAAATTTCAGCGTTCTGGTGTTATCCAAAGGTTCTCAAATTGGGGTCTGAAAATGCGGCGAAATGGATCCTGTAAAGGATGGTACGCAGTGTTTGCTTCGCGCTCGACTTGGCGGAGCACCGCCGTGACCCCCATGAATGTCGGTATTGTCAACTCACAAACGTGGTGACGAGCGGCCCGCCGCTGTCTCCGTTGCAGGCGTCCTTCTCGTTGAGTGCATCGCCGGCGCACAACACTCGTTCATCTATTGTTACCTAAAGAAAACATATTTTTTTCTATTATTAAGTTTTTGTGAGAGCGTCGGTAGCTCAATGGTGTAAACTGTTGCATTCCGATTTAGATGGCGCCTGTTCAAATTCCGCCACGTACCTATGTAAATACT
Source organism: Leucinodes orbonalis (assembly GCA_019425675.1). Classification (NCBI taxonomy): domain Eukaryota; kingdom Metazoa; phylum Arthropoda; class Insecta; order Lepidoptera; family Crambidae; genus Leucinodes; species Leucinodes orbonalis. Next base: position 58,703 of record PQWD01003598.1, on the reverse strand, counting down.
TTCGAAAAATTTCATGTACACTCTTACGGTGAAGAAAAAAAGTGAGGAAATCTGCGCACGCCTGCGAAGAGATTGTGCGTGAAGCCTGCCATTCTGTACTGGGCTCGCGTGGACGGCTAGGGCCTATACACCCTTTACGGGTAGGCTCGTGCCCCTCGGTGGGGACATTTAAAGGCCTGATGATGTTGAAAGTTTTTATTGAGTTTCATAGATTCAATAACTGAACCCTTTTTTTCCAGTTATCATGGTTCTTATCTTTTCATATCCAGCGACTTCCAAATCGTCATTAGACATAGGTCTCCCCCTTTTTCTTTTCATATCCCGATCCTCAACTTCCCTCATCCAGTCTCCACCAGCAACCTTTCGCAAGTTGTTAGACAAGGTGCCCTACATCCCTTCATCATATAAATACTTCAGTGTATCTTGTTTACCTTGATTCCAGAAGAGTTGTATGCACGAGCGCAGTGATCACGCTCCAGAATGTTGACGAACACGTGAAGCAGTCGTTCAGGACGCCGGCCTTCTGTTTTGGAAGACAAGTTCAAGCTGTATAGTTTCAAATTATTGTATATCTGCCTCAGCTATCTGGTTAAATTAGCTATCTAATTAACGCCTAGGCCTTTCGTTAAACGCCGGCATTCAATTGAATAGATGAAGAACACAGCGCCATATCAATACTAGCGCTGCAGTGAAAAAAAGCAGAACTAAATTTAAATCTCTTGGCTGAGTCATTTCGTAAGTGCTAAACACAGGCCTAGGCATACAGTTGGATGCCGGCGGTTAACGAACGGCCTAGGCATCCAATTAGATGGCTAATTTACCAGATGGCTGCGACATATATACATTATCTTCGGCCCATAACGGCCGCATGGCCGTCTACTCACTCATCTATTCAAATGAATGCCGAAGATCTGACATCGTGCCCGGCGTGCCCTTCCAGCTGCACGCGGGAGGACCTAATGACAGCGTCAGATAATGCTGTCACTGTGGCTGCTTTCTGGGCCGCTAAAATTTGAATGTGTGTTTGCCTTCGACAGGCTAAGAAGAAGAAGAACGCCGAAGATGAGACGCACGATGTGGTCGCTCACTAACACCTTTTAAACTCAAAATTGCTCAACGTGTTATGGAGCGGACTATGTAAGGTGTTTCTTTACGCGATAAAATTCAGAACGAAGCCGATGGGGCGGAAAGGTTATTAAGTTGTGTCCACGCAACAGGAAACGAAGCATAGGCCGATCCCGATCCAGATGGACTGATGATCTGGTTGAGTTGGCGGGTAGCAGATGGATGTCAACTGCAAGGGATCGGTCCGCGTGGAAGTCATTAGGCCTCCTAATCTTTGTTCAGCAGTGGACATTAATATGTCCACCTTATGACTGTAGGTAATCATTTTAATAAATTATACATATAACACTTACCCATTTCGGTTTCACCCCAGCCTGTTACGAAGGCTGTTTTTGTGTTGACCACGTCGGCATGCTGCTGAGGAGTGGGTAAGCACACGGGTGCTATGTGGGATGTATCTGGAACAAAAGAACAATAACAAATTAAAAACATGTGTCTGTCACCGAGACGACAAAATGTTCGCTAACAACAAATAATTGTAGTCTACATCATCAGCCTATAATGGCCCACTGCAGGGCACAGGCCTTTCTGCACAGCATACAACATATAAGTAGATTTAGACATAACCCACCACTCATGCCCCTTGGTGGGTGTTGACTACCATTCTTATATAGTAACAGGGACCGAAGTCTTAAAGTGCCCTCCAAGCACTCTTTATTTTCGGCATCCGGTGATCCTAACAAAACTGGGAAACAATGCATGCATAAAGTGACGTTTCCCCGCGGGATTCGAACCAACGACCTCCGGGTCACGCAGCGGAACCCTATGCCAACTACACCACAGAGAATAGGCATGATGACTGGGTAATGGAATAGCAAGAACTATTTCATATTATTACAAATCTGGGTTAAAATAACAGTGTGCTAACTCTCATTTCGGAAACTCATGCTTTTTAAATTTTAAAAGCCTTCTAAGTTAGGTGGTCAAGTCCATTTTCAAAGTAGATCAATCATCCGGCGCGATGGACCGACGACTTGCGAAAGGTCGCTGGTGGATGCTGGATGAGAAAGGCGGAGGACCGGGATGTCTGGCGCAAAATGGGGGAGACCTATGTCCAGCAGTGGACTGCAATAGGTTGAAGAGAGAGAGAGAGAGAGGATTTAATAACACATAGAATTTAAAGCAACTTTTGTTATGAAGCCATTTTAATAAACGCAACATTTAATATAGTTGTAGTACAAAATTCATTAACTATGCATGGTAATTACATAGGTGTGACGTCATAATTAGGTAGCCATTTGTATCAAGCGTTTTTGAGAAAATTCATTAATGTATTTTTAGAATTGAAAAAATCTCTGTGAGTTTTAATGTTAACGGAGTAATTTTTTACGAATGTTTCTTTTATTAAGCGGTCCATTGATACCATAACAGAAAAAAAGTCATCATCCCTATTTTTATAGTTACAATGTACTTTTCCCGACAGATAGAAATAAAAATTTCTCACTCTCTCTCTTAAATCTATTGCAATCCTTTGCTGGACATATATCTTCCCTATTCTGCGCCAAATATCCCGGTCCTCCGTTTTTCTCATTTAGCTACTACGAGCGACCGCGTGCATGACGTTTTTTCATTTTGCCGGTGGGTATCCTATACTACCCTTGCTCCAAAGCATACAATATCTGGAACTGGGGTGGAAACATCGGATACTTAATTTTTAATCATAATTTAAAAGAGTGATTATCGAGTTTCTTGCCGGTTCTTCCCGAAGATCCTACGTATAGTCATGAAAATATAATAATAATAACAATACGATTACGAGTATTCGAATATCGAATATCGGATATCGAATATTATAACGATTCAAAACTATATTTAACAGATTTCTATCTTACATTTAATCAACTGCTTGTTATAAATGAACAGTCGGGTAAGTCGATATTAAGTTTTTGTTTAAAACCACTTTTATTACATCCCTTTATTCACTAAACTGCATACAAAGTACTACATGGTTTACCTAGAACCCTAAGTTCTTCTAAATTTAAAAATACGCCCTTTATTGTGTCCCAATAGTTGTATAAATCATCATGTCAACTGTAAAATAAAGGAATAGAATACCAATTTCGAATTTATACAAACAATCAAGACACAATAATTAGTCCTTGACATATTTAAAGTACGTTTGACAGTTGACATATTCGATTTAAGCATGAAATAGTAATAGCACAGAATTAATAACAAGAGAAATTATAATAATATATTCTGTGAATACTGGCTTCTCAAGATTAATTATAATAATAATTACTGTGATTATAATTATTTTGATAACAAATGATATGATTCTGTAAAAACACAAAGTTTTTGAAAAGAGTAAATAATGATTTTTTTGCTGGATTCATCTCAGTGCATTCATGTTGAAGTATTTTGACATTTGTTTTTCAAGCCAGGCTAAGGCAACATACTATACAGCCTTCTTATATACAATATATTTATAATTATTATTATTTACCTATTTTCTTATATTTAAGGTGTATATACTATTTATTATTATTTATATGGCTCATATTTTATATATACATATATATATATATATATATATATATATATATATATATATATATATATATATATATTATATATATATATATATATATATATATATATATATATATATCACTTCTATTTAATAAAACAGGGCCCTATTCTTTTAATGTTTATGTTCTTATTTTTTAATTTCTCTTTTTAATTGTTTTGTTGTATTGTCCTTGTTAAGTCATTGTACAATTTTGTGGTGAAATAAATGTTTTTCTTTCTTTCTTTCCTTGAGTGCAAAACTACCGTCCGAACCAGTGGTGCTTCATTTGACATTCATAAGTGTTTTGTAAGGACCTAAACTGAATAAAAACTTTTCATTTTGTCATTTTCAGATTATACTTAAGTACATATTTATTTTATTTGTGATTCTACTTACATGCAAAATCTATGGAGGACTGCAGCACTACTATTCCTATATCGTTGTGGAACTTGGAGTAATTCTCGTGGGCGATAGCCTTCTTCACCAGGATGTCGACTGGGCTGGCATCACGTTCCTCTTGAGATAAGTCAATCTCACCTAGACGCACTAAATACCTAAAAAGATAAAGCAATAAATAAACATATTCGAATAATATGAGAGATGGACACTGATTGCGGATTGGTTCACAAGTTTCAAAGTCACTTAATGGGAAATGACGCAAGCTATGCTCGTGGTCTCTTTTAGGGAAAATTTAAGAAAATATGTTGTTATCCGTAGGAAAACTAAAGTCATCGACATAACTCGATGGATCAGCAAAAGCTGAAGAAGTAGTTATGTCGCAAAATCAAATGCCCTAAAATCATGCCATAAAAATTAAGACTTTTCCGACGACCTATTTGATGTAATGGTTGAGACAAACATTTGTGTGCATGAACATCTGTGTGGTGTTTTCTATCTAAAATATGTATGTATTTACAAAAAAAATACATAAGTATGTCTATCAGTTGTTTAGTACCCGTATTACACGCTTCACGCTTAACTTGGAGCTGGATAGCGCTGTGTAAATGTCAGTGGATATTTATTTAGTTTTTGGGAATCCAAAAGACCAAGCAATAAATGATTGAGTGATGAATTTCAAATAGTAATTGCGTACAGGCTAGGCTTGATGCAGTGAGCAGCTGTAAGCACGTGACGCTCAGTGATCAAGGAACCACCGCACTGCCAGAATACAGCGCTGTTTTTGTACCCCAGCAACGCCATCCAGCGAGCTTTGCCTGTTCCAAAACAAGAAACGTTTAATAAAACAAAAGGGTTTCCTTCTGAATATAATATCTGACATTTATACATATTTAACTATATAGAAATTCTCCAATATCAAAACTTTGGTTTCTTGTCAAAAAACACTGCTTAAGTAGTAATTGTACGCTTAAGCTCAATTTCGATGACTGTGATGATGAAGCAGGATGCAACTGTAGGTTTTGTGATTTAACCAAAGCTTTCGGTCGACCACGGACCATATTATTGAATTGAGACCACACCGTTTGTGTGGTAAAAAACTAATTGTAATTCATATAATCTTAATTACCTAAAGGTATTCAAGAATGTATATCAAAACGGGTTCGCCTGGCGCCCTTTTGCGTGTTGGAGTGCCTCAAGGTTGAATATTAGGCGCTCTACTTATTTATGCAAATAACATCCCCAGCTATTGCTATTATGAAAATCTTTTATATATTTGGTTTATTGATTTATTGACATAAACAGACCTAAAAAGATTTTCCTACGTAAATAGTGCTCTATTACGTGAATGCATTGGTTAATTTCTAATAAACTTTTGATCGATGTAAAAATGCATAAAATATCTATCATGAACCCCGGAAAAATTATAAAATAGAAATAGTCTCTCTTGCCCTTTAATTTTTCCATTTCCATTTTTACATTGGATTGTTTGAATAAAGGCGAATTATCTAGACAGGCCAAAAAACGCTGAAGCTGACTGTATTTATTTATGTTTTAGCGTTTATAAGTGCTAGCAAAATATTACCACGAGAAGCCGATAAGCCGTTGGTCCCAGTGGCGTGCACAGAAATTATGACAAGGGTATGTAAATGAGTGACACTAATCGCAAAAGTAAGAAATAATTTATATTTTCATCAAATTGGGCGCTGTTAATGAAAGCAGATCGCCTATGGTTTCAAATCTGTACAGAAAAATGGGTGAATAAGTGGGAATCCTTTAGTATGTTGGTGATTTTCCGGGTTGTCTAGACGGACAGGGTATGCACAGTTTATTTGCATATATGAAGTGCACGCCACTGGTTGGTCGCGACTACTAGCTTATGATGGTAATTGTCGACAGCTCCTATCAGCATTAGGTTCGCTTGGTGGTTCACGCCCCAATCTCCATAACGCCATGCTCGGTGAAAAAGCATTAATTTGGTCGCGGAATGTTACACGTTCGTTGGTTGATTAATGTTAAAGTTTCCGAAGAAAACTTCGCCTGATGTTTTATAAGCATTATAAGTAATTGCTGCAATCAAAATATGAATTGATGTATGATAAACCGTCGCACTTGGTAATCTGTAAACTTACCACGAGATACCACTGGAAATCCATTGTACACTGTAAAGTCCTGCTCGGGAATAATATCCGTTATATTTCCTGTAAAAATAATAAAACATTCTAATAAATAGCTTTTCTATATCACCATCATCGCATCCTAATAGATCTTCTACTAATCGAAGGTCTCCTTTAATGATTTTAACGCGTACCGATACCTCAGTCAGAATCGTTCTACGCTAATTTTTCCGTTTTTTTTGACGCCGCTCGCGTTTTGCCATATCAGCCATGAGATTTTTCGCGATTTTTGCCACTTGAAGTTTTAAAATGCATAATTAAAAATGTGTTTTAGCATTATCACCGTGATATTACAAAAGTTGTATTGTAAGTCAATAAAATATTTTTTTAAAGTAAATGCGCAAGGATGCTGCAATGTGGCGATCTGTTTTAAAAAAATATTTCGTTATACGAACGTTACGTCTCATCGCCATCAAAATTTACTATACATTTTTATAATATTATACGTGTTAACTTACTAATAGATCTGGATGATCTCGCAGATGCCTTCAGTAAATAAACTTCAATATCGGTTTCTGAAATTAAACATTAACAATTGTGACAACATCACTGATCACTGATGAGTGACATTAGTTAACGGAAAGAAAACTAACAAAGAAATAAAAAGAAATATTGGATTTGATTTGAAAAAGAAACAATTAAATGAAATAAAGTTCGGTCCTTCCTTCATCATCCGAACTGCAAGGCAGTAGAATGACCTTCCTGTATCTGTTTCCCGATGCGTACAATTTAGGGGTTTTCAAAGCATGAGTAAATTGGCATTATCTGCATCGTCACTTTCCAACAGGTGAGACAGCAGTCAAACGCACTCAAATTTTTAGTTAGAAAAAGATAGTAATAAAATCTTAATGTGAAACTATCAATAATATTCTATGTATATAAAGGCAGATACGCTATCCGTGCTTCAAAAATGAACTGCCGAAGAATATACTTTTTTTTGGTAAATGTACGCTCATTCGAAATATGCGTGTTGTCACTGCATTCGGAACACTTTTTCGATTGTTTTGTGAGCATATCACGAATCTATACTTTTTTACATCATTGGAAACTACTGGGTTCTTTCTATAACATATATCTTAGGTTCTCAATTACAATACAACTAACATGAACAATCAAATAATAATATGGTAGGACTTACAGAAATAACCAGATGCTATCATCACATATTCATTCAGCTTGGCCATAGTAGGAACATAAGCTTAAATTAATGCTTAGTTATTTAAGGAGCTTCGGTAGCTCAATGGTGTGGACTGTCGCCTTCCTACCGGGAGGACTGAGGTCCGAATCCCGACACGTAAGTACCAATGTGTTTTCGAATTTTCGAAAATATATGTACCTTATCCGACGCTCTTACGGTGAAGGAAAACATCGTGAGGAAACCTTCATGCACGCCTGCAAAGAGATTCGAAGGTTGTGTGTGAAGTCGTCCAACCCGCAATGGGCCCGCGTGGACGACTAAGGCCTAATCACCCTATACGGGTAGGCTCGTGCCACTCGGTAGGGACGTTTAATGAGCTGATGATGATGATGAATGCTTAAGAAAATTATAATAATACTATATGATCTTCCCGGTGCCCTGCAGAAGGACATCTTCGTCATCACAGGCTGGTTCTTTTGTAACCGACTTCATTACTTATTTTATTTATTTGTTCAAAATGAACTTGTCACAGAAGTGTTTACACTTGTAGCGCAGGCCCAGTGCAAAGTGACGGACGCACAACGTTTGAATCACTTCGCAGGCGTGCGCAACTTTTCATGCTATGTTTTCCTTCACCGCAAGATTTTCGGATAAACGTACATATAATTTCGAAAAAAGACATTGCACCCTCCAGATCGGAAGGTATCAGTCCACACCAAGGAGCCACTGATGCTCTATTGTGTTTGATTATTATCAAATGAATTATTCCAAACCAATATCAGCGTCCGCGCACTGTCCAGGCTGAGGCAGAGCGTCCACAAAGTCCTCGTCATTCGTCGTGGGCGCTTCTGTTGTGGATGAGAGATCAGGTAATGGACAGCATACCTTAAACAATAATTAAATCAACCTATAGCATATTCATGGGGAGATGGATGGCCTCACTCCGGCAGCCGGTATCCGGTACCTCGATTCGAGAACCGAGGCATCGCGGTATGCGATTAGTGGTATGATATAACTAGGGTTGCCACCTGTAGGTAATTTATAATAAAGTATTATACGTTATAATCATTATTTTAAGGATTCATTTCTTGAATTCGTTTTAATTAAAGTCGTTAGTATTTTTCTTAGTATAGTATAGTTTCTTCGTTATTATTTTTCATAAGAAACCTAACTTACTGTTAAATAAAGACACTAATTAAGGAAGCGTCGGTAGCTCAATGGTAATGAACTGGTTGTGCGTGAAGCCGTCAAACCCGCACTGGGCGGGGACGACTAAGGCCTAAACACCCTTTACAGGTAGGCTCGTGCTCCTCGGTGGAGACGTTCAATGAGCTGATGATGAAAAAAGATACTAATTACATAAAACTGCAATAAAATATATTATTATTATTTCTTACCTTTGTTAGCGACTGTACTTTAAATGCAAATAAGGTGGCAACTCTAAGTATGACGTAAGGATATCAGAAAGACACTATAACGTAATTTGAAATTGAGATGAGGCTAGGTTATAAAACAGCAAAATGGGGCTTAACCTTGACATTATTATTTTGAAAGCCACACTTGCGTTCTTCAACGAGTTTTTGCCCTTCCAGAAACGTTTCGTAGTGTTTCAGCAGATTCTGTACACGGCACACGCTGACAGCGGCAGGCATGTTCCATCTTTGCAGACATCAGTATCCGAAGTGCTTTCTGAAATGTTGTTAATTGATTTTGCATTATTATCATTAATCTTAATGCGGATTGGAGGTTGCTAACGACTAACATTCTAAGATTGTAGACGGGACCAAGGGAGCATAACATGTTCATGCTTCCAAGGGTTTGCAAGGGTTGTTTATTTTCTATTGATTCAAAATCATTTGCTTTCCAACTCGCACTGGGCCCGAGTGGACGACTAAGGCCTAATCACCCTATACGGGCAGGCTCGCCCCCTTGGTGGGGACGTTTAATGAGCTGATGGTGATTCTTTTGTTATTAACAAATCCAATGTTTGACGAAAAGAGACTATAGGCACAGCCACATTATGATGTATTCAAGCAAATAAATATTATAAGGTTTATTAACAACACCAGATATGCACAAGTATTTTCCTCATCGTGACCTTCTAACTAGGGAACAAATCTTTGATTTACAATATTCATTCTACAACATACATATTTTAGGTTAGAATTTACAGTTTACTAAATTTACTAAACCAAATCCATTTATCCATTACCACAGAACAAACGCTAATATTACCTTTTTGATTAAATGAAAAAAAGTGACACAAAAGTCCATTTATTTTTAAATATAATTTTAAGTGTTTAAATGAACTTACCACAATAACCCGAGCATAGTAATAACACAATAAGTCCATGAACAAAATAATAGTTGATCAAAATCATATTGCAAAACAGTTCCACGAGATATACCGGCTTTACACATTGACCACGTCTGACTTCAATATGCTATATTCTTAAAACAAAAAAATTAAGTATGCAAATTTCATTTTTTAAGGTAAATTAACAAACTTGTATCTTTATGACACATCTATTAACATGATAAAAAAGAACTAAACGAAATAGAATTAATACAAATTGATTTGTGGTCCACACAACTATGTTAGTTAACAACCTAAAAATCTACTGTGAATAGACTTGGATTCATTTCAATATCCTACATCTTAAACAATCTTGTTTTGTGTTTTTTAAACCGATAAGTTTTAGAGCGTCGGTGGCTCAATGGTGTGGACGACGTGTCGGGATTTGAACCTCAGCCCTCCCGGTAGGGGGGCAACAGGCCTCACCATTGAGCCACCGATGCTCCCACTACATATTATAAAACATAGTCGCATTCTTTGTCCATATATAAATATACATATGTCCGATATATCTCAAGATATTTATTAAAACAAATAAATATTTTAACATTACCGTCTCAGTTCATTCTAGACTGCGTCGTCTATGTACACAAAAATTGACATGTATTTTAAAAAAAGTCTGATAATCAAAGTTAGAACACTAGGAACAAACACAAACTTGCCGTTCCAAATCTCAGATTGCATAAGGTCGGGAAATCATTTGTGGGATTAAGCATTAAAATATTAATAAGCTAAATATTTTAATGCAATTGTTAGGCAAGTGAGAGCAGATTCCTATAGTTTTGTATTTGGTATTACATAGATTAGATAGTATTCCGCGTACAGATAATAGAACCTAACATTAGTTGTCTTGGGTGTTAGGCGTAGTGGGATATTGATGGAGAATAATAACTATCTATTAGAAAACCCTTTTTTGTGTATTTCTTCGTTTTTCTCCATTTTGAAATTGTCTTAAACTCTTCTCCTGGATGCGGTTGTTTGTAGGCTGTATATGCGATAATTCTCTAGGGACTGTCAAAATCAAACTAGGTTAAGTAATTGTATTATTTATTCTGTATTGCATTGAATATCACATATTGTAGAAAACAAAAGTTATACAATTAATAAGCACACAAAGGTGAAAAATACATAAAAAAAAGAAAGAAAGATGATAAATGCAGTACATAGGGTTTACTTGAAGCTCCTCTTATCTATCCACCCTGGACTGGTTTCCCGACCACTTTCTCCATAATCCAGGGCATGAAGTGCTGGATGTTAGTGTAGACCCCGGCGAATCGGCGATGCGAGCATCGGAAACCGAAAGACACGATGCCTACTTGGTAGTAATAAATCGACCTCGTTTGGTTCTGAAAATAGATTTTCATGGGGATTACTCTTCATCATCATCATCAGCTCATAAAACGTCCCCACCGAGGGGCACGAGCCTACCCGTAACGGTGTTTAGCCCTTGGTCGTCCACGCGGGCCCAGTGCGGGTTAGCTGACTCCATGCACAACCTTTCAATCTCTTTGCAGGCGTGCGGAGGTTTCCTCACGACGATTTCCTTCACTGTTAGACCATCGGACAACGTTCATAATTTCGAAAACACATTGGTACGTGGCGACATTTGAACGTCAGCCCTCCCGGTAGGAGGGCAACAGTCCACACGATTGAGCCACTGATTTTACTATTTACTCATTATTATTGTACATGAAAAAATATTTCTATTATACAGGTATATATAAATAAAGTCCGTTGGGTTTTAATGCATTTTCAATGACCCATTTGGTGCAATGGTTAAGGCGTCGGCTACTACACCAAGGGTTCCGGGTTCGATCCCCGGGCAGTACAAACATTTGTGTGCATGAACATGTCTGTTTGTATTGGTCTAGCGCGCTCGACTTGGCGGCGCCAATCCAGTGACCTCAATTTTTGACATCGGATGAAGCGGACCACCATGTTCAATATATGTTGTTTAAAGGCGGAATGTCGATCTCTTATAGTTTGGCTGGGCTCTTTTTTTATCTAATCAGGGTCACCAGGTACTCCAGATCTTCGATTATCCAAGTTTTTATAGTTTTCCCTTTATGTAGCCATTAAACCCTAACCCTGTACCAAATTTTTGGGAAGTAATAGTTCTAATTTGATGAACATGACTGAGTGTCTATCTGTCGAAAATGCGTAACTTTGCTTTCGCTTAAAGTTGGAACTATAGGACCTACAGACTTGAAATTATGGATTCAAAGTATGTTATTCTATCTTACTAGATGGCGAAAATTTCAGCGTTCTGGTAGTATCCAAAGGTTCTTAAATTGGGGTCTGAACATGCGGCGCAATGGATCCTGTAAAGGATGGTACGGGCAGTGTTTGCTTCGCGCTCGACTTGGCGGGAGCACTGCCGTGACCCCCATGAATGTCGGTATTGTCAACTCACAAACGGGTGACGCCGCGGCGCGCTGTTCGTTCAGGCGTCCTTCTCGTTGAGTGCATCGCCGGCGCACAACACTCGTTCATCTATTGTTACCTATAGAAAACATATTTTTTTTTATTATAAAGCTTTTGTGAGAGCGTCGGTAGCTCAATGGTGTGAACTGTTGCATTCCAATCTAGAAGGCGCCGGTTCAAATCCCGCCACGTACCAATGTTAATACTTTCGAAAAATTTCATGTACACTCTTACGGTGAAGAAAAAAAGGTGAGGAAATCTGCGCACGCCTGCGAAGAGATTTAAAAACTGTGCGTGAAGCCTGCCAATCTGTACTGGGCTCGCGTGGACGGCTAAGGCCTATACACCCTTTACGGGTAGACATTTAACGGCCTGATGATGATGAAAGTTTTTGTTGAGTTTCATAGATTCAATAACTGAACCCTTTTTTTCCAGTTCTCATCTTTTCATATCCAGCGACTTCCAAATCGTCATTAGACATAGGTCTCCCCCTTTTTCTTTTCATATCCCGATCCTCCACTTCCTCATCCAGTCTCCACCAGCAACCTTTTGCAAGTTGTTAGACGACGTTCCCTACATCCCTTAATCATATAAATACTTCAGTGTATCTCGTTGACCTTGAGTCCAGAAGAGTTGTATGCGCGAGCGCAGTGATCACGCTCCAGAATGTTGACGAACGCGTGAAGCAGTCGTTCGGGACGCCGGCCTTCTGTTTTGGAAGATAAGTTCAAGCTGTATAGTTTCAAATTATTGTATATCTGTCTCAGCTATCTGGTTAAATTAGCTATCTAATTAACGCCTAGGCCGTTCGTTAAACGCCGGCATTCATTAAATGGATGAAGAACACACAGCGCCAAATTTTTGATGACTACTAGCGCTAGTGAGGAATAGCAGAACTTTATTTGAATCACATGGCTGAGCCTTGATCAGTCATTTCGAAAGGGCTAACTTTCAATACGCCAAGTTGTTGAACGTTGAGTGATTAGAACCTCAGTCCTTCCGGTAGGAGGGCAACAGTTCACACTATTGAGCCACGGATGCTCTTAGTCTCTTAGGATTAGCAAGTTGAAATGGCAGTGGGCAGGGCACATAATATTTAGCACCGATGGCCGAAGGAGCGGAAAGGTTATCAAGTGGCGTCAACGCAACAGGAAACGAAGCATAGGCCGAACTTCAACCAGATGGACTGATGACCTGGTTAAGGTATGTAGCAGATGGATTACAGCTGATAGGGAATCGGTCTACGTGGAAATCATTAGGGGAGGCCTTCGTTCAACAGTGCCTATACACAACAGTGCGTTTTCGTGCCGCGACACCATGCTGAGTACATGCCTTTTCGATCCCTTATTTTATTTTTTTTACCGTTGTACTAAGTTATAGAATTTGATTGTATTTGTGAATTTGGTGCAACGAATAAACAATTTTCTTTCTTTCTTTCAGTGGACATTAATATGTCCACCTTATGGCTGTAATCGTTTTAAAAATAATAGATATAAATAACACTTACCCATTTCAGTTTCACCCCAGCCTGTTACGAAGGCTGTCTTCGTATTGACCACATCGGCTTGGAGTTGGGGAGTGGGTAAGCACACGGGTGCTATGTGGTATGTATCTGAAACAAAAAGAACAGTTAAAAATATAAAACATACAGCAAAACAGCCAGGGCCGGATCTAGGGGGGGGCAGACGGGGGCACGTGCCCCGGGCGGCACGGTCAGGGGGCGGCAAACCGACTAATGGACCACTCATCATTTACCTTACTTGCCCGCGGAATAAATAATAGTACAAGTGCATGGCCATAGAAATACGACTGATAACCGGAGCGCGGAGTAAGGCATGTTACTGAACCATTACATTTTTTTGCATAGTTCTAAATAGGCGCCCGCAGATCACGGTCAGCAGGCGGGTGCAGCTGCGATCTGAGGAATGACGCTGTATACGAAAACTCTCTCGTCGATCTCTATACAGGGCAGCAGTGTATTATTTCAAAGTTACGTAGTTATTTCTCTGTGTTAATTGATGCCAACTTAGCTGCTTTAAAGCTATATCATTTTCATGATGGACAGCTACAATTGAAAAAAAAAAAAACAATTAAGCTCCTTTTACTTGCATCAAGCGACCACGTTTTTTAAGAAAATATACAAAATAAATTGGAAATAAAACGCCTTTTTCATCCAGTGTGACTTCGAAAAAGCTGAGGCGAGTAGTCTTATTTCATTATAGAACTTAATTGATTAATATCAATACCAATAATTGATAAATTGTAACTTTTTAATGACATTGCTTTTTTGCCGAGGTTAGGATGGTTATGAAACAGCTTAAGCGTTATTAGACCCCCGCTACGACGGATATACCGCAGAGCTTTTGAAAGTAGGGGGCACGCCAGTGCTTAAGACCCTTCAGAAGCTTTTTAATTCCGGAATCGGTGATGGTGCGACACCAAAGGTGAGGAGCAATGGCGTGGTGGTGTTCTTCTTCAAGAAAGGTGATTAAACCTTTTCCCTCTCTATTCAACCTATCGCAGTCCACTGTTGGACATTGGTCTCATTTTGCGCCAGATATTCCGGTCCTCCGTTTTTCTCATCCAGACTCCACCAGCGACTTTTCGCAAGTTGTCGGTCCATCGGGCCGGAGGGCGTCCTACGTTACGCTTGCCAAGACGCGGTCTCCGCTCCAGAACTCGTCTGCTCCAACGGCCATCGGTTCTGCGACATCATTACCCACTGCCACTTCAGTTCGCTAATCTGGCGAACTATGCCGGTAATTTTAGTTCTTTTGCGTAAACATCATTTCTGATTTTATGTATAAGAGTCTCCCAACATAGCACGCTCCATCGCTCGTTGAGTAACTTTGAATTTCTGAACCAATCCGCAGTCAGTGTCCATGTCTCATCTGCGTATGTTGGTATGGGTAGGACGTATTTCTCAAAGACTTTTGTCCTTAAGCGTTGCGGAATCGTCGACGTGAAGATCTGATGTAACTTGCCTGATGCCGCCCCCAAATGAATCCTCCTACTAGCTTCCCTTCCGAAATTGTGCCGGTCAAGTTTTAGCCCAAGTAAACTTATTCTTGGACAATCTGGAGAAGGACGCCACCGACGCTTATCAGAAACGCTACCGGTCTATAATTCTTCAAGAGAGCTTTATCACCCTTCTTAAAGAACGCTTGTGGACCACGCTTCCAGTGTAGTTCCCAGGTAGATGACGGCATTAAAAGAGCTCACCTAATGTCCTAAGGATGGGTTGTCCACCGGTGTTTAGGAGTTCTGTCGTAATACCGTCATCCCACGGGGCCCTTTCATTTCTCAGTTGCTTCAGTGCTGCACTAATTTCGCTAACGTCAACATCCGGCATATCCTACGTACAATGGTGCCTTAGTAGGGCACGTAGATCTTCGCTGTCTTCGGTCTGTACTGATGAGCGCTCGACAAATCCATAGAATTTCTCAACCTCTTCCAGGATCTGTTGGCG
Organism: Leucinodes orbonalis; assembly: GCA_019425675.1. Taxonomy (NCBI): domain Eukaryota; kingdom Metazoa; phylum Arthropoda; class Insecta; order Lepidoptera; family Crambidae; genus Leucinodes; species Leucinodes orbonalis. The sequence goes on along the minus strand of PQWD01003598.1, from coordinate 43,106 downwards.
TAATGTGAGTAGTTGGCCATCTGCTATATTAAGCTTCACCAGAATGCTCCTTCCAAGTGGTTTTTGGAAAACTTTGGGCCCCCTGTTCTCCTTAATAAGGTCCTTAATTAACCTTGTATTGAAATAGTAGAATTCTCTGCGAACGAGTTTTCGTATCCGCTTGGAGAGAGCCTAATATTCCGGGTATGATAAGTTAAAGTCAAAATTCATTTATTTAAATTAGGCTTACAAAAAGCACTTATGAACGACAAAAATACAAAAATTACATTACAAAAAACAAATTTATTTCTTTGAACTGTTCTTTAAGAGAGTCACGTGGTCTAAGGTTGTAGATAAAAGCTCTTTTTGTAGCACAAATATTGTATCAATGTCGGCAGCCGTACCCCACAACGGTAGACCATACGACATTACATTATAAAAATGACTAAAATAAACTAATCTTGCCGTTTTTACATCTGTTACGAGTTATCTTAGATATTAAAAGCTTATTGAAGAATTAACGACCCATTACGATATTGTGCCACATCTTCAAGTTATTCTCCAGAGTCATTATGATCCGTCTCGCGCATATGTTTGACGATTTCCAGCCCTCCGAACAAGCCGGGTTCCTCAAAGGCTTCAGCACCATAGACTACATATTACATACGCTGTGGCAGGTTATACAGAAGAGCGGAGAGTATAACTGACCATTATGTTTGGCGTTTGTGGACTATGAGAAAGCCTTCGATTCGATCGAGACTTGGGCTGTGTTTCATTCCCTCCAACGGTGCCTGACTTGACTACTGCTATATCGAATTGTTGAGATGTTTGTACGAGAGCGCTACTATGTCAGGCCGAGTACATGAAGAGCTTACCATTGGCTTATCATTGGCACCGAGGAGTAAGACAAGGAGATGTAATATCTCTGAAACTGATCACAGCTGCGTAAAAAGTTGCAGCTTCGTCCAAATGTCAATCAATTTGAGGACCTATTATATAAATTAGTGAAATAATATAGGATGATAAAGGTAAAAATAAATAAAAGAGGGCGGGGGCGGCATTTCTAAATTTTTGCCCCACCCAAAAAAAATTGAAGATCCGGCGCTGAAAACAGCCCTGCGTCTGTTACCGAGACGACAAAATGTTCGCTTACAACAAGTAATTGTAATCATTATCCGATGATAAGGCCTATGCCCTGCAGTAGGCCGTTATAGGCCGAAGCCTATAACGGCCTACTGCAGGGCATAGGCCTTTCTGCACAGCAAAGCTATAGTTAGATTTAGACATAACCTACCACTCATACCCAATGCCCCTTGGTGGGTGTTGACTACCATTCTTATATAGTAACAGAGACCGAAGTCTTAAAGTGCCCTCCAAGCACTCTTTATTTCGAGCAATCCGGTGATCCTAACAAATCAAAACAATCAAAAATTGTTTATTATTTCCTGAATAATTGTTAGAATTATAATATGTCGAATCCCTTTTAAGCAGAATTGCCTGTACCAGGGGATTCCGCTCCTTCACAAATGCAGTACATACAACATTGAGCAATGACAAAATAAACAATGTCTTCAGGTAAATAATTTAAGTATGACAACATGTATCTAAAAGCTACTAGGTTTACAATAATATGTCTTATAACAGTTATACATTAAAATCATAGACATACATGCATGTATCAATCAAGTTACTAGGTTTACAATAATATGTCTTATAACAGTTATACATTAAAATCATAGACATACATGCATGTATCCATCAGCTAGGTTTACAATAATACGTCTTACAACAGTTTTACGTTTGAGTCATGTATATACATGCATGTATCAATCAAGTTACTAGGTTTACAATAATATATGTTACAACAGTTTTACATTTAAGTCATATACATACATGCATGTATCCATCAGGTTACTAGGTTTACAATAATATGTCTTACAACAGTTTTACATTTAAGTCATATACATACATGCATGTATCAATCAAGTTACGAGGTTTACAATAATATGTGTTACAACAGTTTTACATTTAAGTCATATACATACATGCATGTATCACACACAGAACTGGGAAACAATGCATAAAGTGACGTTTTCCCGCGGGATTCGAACCAACGACCTCCGGGTCACGCAGCGGAACCCTATGCCAACTACACTACAGAGAATAGGCATGATGACTATTTAATATTATAACAAATCTGGGTTAAAATAACAGTGTCTTAACTCTCAGCTCGGAAACTCATGCTTTTGAAATTTTAAAAGCCTTCAAAGTTAGGTGGTCAAGTCCATTTTCAAAGTAGATTAATTGACAAAATAAATTAAAATCAAAGAATAACACATAGGATTTAATAACACATAGAATTTAAAGTAACTTTTGTTATGAAGCCATTTTCATAAACGCAACATTTAATATAGTTGTAGTACAAAATTCATTAACTATGCATACTAATGACATAGGTGTGACGTCATAATTAGGTAGCCATTTGTATCAAGGGTTTTTGGGAAAATCCATTAATGTATTTTTAGAATTGAAAAAATCTCTGTGAGTTGTAATGATAACGGATATTTTTTTACGAATGTTTCTTTTATTAACCGGTCCATTGATACCATAACAGAAAAAAGTCATCATCCCTATTTTTATAGTTACAATATTCTTTTCCCGAAAGATAGAAGTACAAATTTCTCATTCTCTCTCTTAAATCTATTGCAATCCTTTGCTGGACATAAATCTTCCCTATTCTGCGCCAAATATCCCGGTCCTCCGTTTTTCTCATTTAGCTACTACGAGCGACCGCGTGCATGACGTCTTTTCATTTTGCCGGTGGGTATCCTACACTACCCTTGCTCCAAAGCATACAATATCTGGTACTGTGGTGGAAACCTCGGATACTTAGTTTTTAACCATAATTTAAAAGAGTGACTATCGAGTTTCTTGCCGGTTCTTCTCGAAGATCCTACTTATTCCGAGCCGTTGGTAGAGTTATAAAAATATAATAATAATAACAATCAACGATTCAAAACTATATTTAACAGATTTATTTGAATAAAGATTTCTTTCTTTCTTTCTATTCTTTATTGTGTCCCAATAGTTGTATAAACAATCAAGACACAATAATTAGTCCTTGACATATTTAAAGTACGATTGACAGTTGACATAATCGATCAAAGAATGATATAGTAATAGCACAGAAATAATAACAAGAGAAATTATAATAATATATTCTGTGAATACTGGCTTCTCAAATTAATTATTATAATTATAAATAAATAAATAAATAAATATAAATAAATATAAATAAAGCTCACGCCTTGGTCCCAGAAGGGTAGGCAGAGATGATGAAACGCCACTTTGCACGGTCCTGACATACTTCCCTAGCTTCAAATCCATCCATCAAATCTTTTCATACAAGCTCTTTTATTCCTCTTACTTGGGACCCCAGCCTTCTTAAGGACTTGACCAATTTGGTCAAGGTAAGTCCTTCTGGGTCGTCCCCTGCTCGTGTATCCTTCCACATTCGCACAATGCACCTGCTTTGCTATTCTTTTTTCACTCATGCGCTCCAAGTGTCCATACATCCTAACATACCTCTTTCTACTTTTGACACTACATCTACTTTCAGACCACACTTTTCTCTAATAACAGCATTCCTAATCCTGTCACACAATTTCACACCACATATTTGTCTTAACGAACGCATCTCTACCGCATTTATATTTACTTTCGTGCTTCTTCTGCCATACCAACATTCACTACCATACGTCAAGTAGGAACCACCAGAACAGCATTATGTACAGCCATCCTTGCCTTTTTAGACACGGTTTGGCTGCACACAAGGCCGCTGATTGCTCCGTTAACCGAATTCCCTTTCATAACTCTTCGTTCAATGTCTTATCACACTTACCATCTCTTGTAACACGCTTCCCAGATATACAACTCTTCTACTTGTTTCAACTTTCTCGCTTTCAATCATAATCTCGCAATCAGACATAACTTCATCTCTTTCAAAAACCATAACTTCGTTTTTCCAACATTTACTTTCATACATTCTTTTAAAGATGCATTCATAATATCCATCATCTTCTGAACTCGGACGCCGACGATGCAAGAATCTTGATCATCGTAAAGAGGCACTTAATGACGGTTTCTCCCATTCTCAGTCCATATTCACTCTCCCGCAGATCTTTCAGACATAATTATAATTATAATTACTGTAATTATAATTATTTTAAGTTAAGGCAGATCTTTTCATCCAAAATACCTCAGTGTCTCAACACGAAGTCTTGACCAGTGTGTGTTTGCAGTTATGACATACGGAAGCGAAACGTGTCGCTCACTAAGGGTCTCTTGAATAGACTCAAGGTTGCTCAGCGTGCTATGGAGAGGGCTATGTTAGGTGTCTCCCTACGCGATAAAATCCGAAACGATGATATCCGTAGGAGAACTAGGGTGACCGACATAGCCCAGAGGATTAGCAAGTTGAAGTGGCAGTGGGCAGGGCACATAGTGCGTAGTACCGATGGCCGATGGGGCGGAAAGGTTCTCGAGTGGCGTCCACGTAACGGAAAGCGAAGCGTAAGCCGACCCCCAACCAGATGGACGGATGATCTGGTTAAGGTGGCGGGTAGCACATGGATGTCAACTGCAAGGGATCGGTCCGCGTGGAAATCATTAGGGGAGGCCTTCGTTCAGCAGTGGACATAATTGGGCTGTAATGATGATGATGATGATAATTATTTTCATAACAAATGATATGATTCTGTAAAAACACAAAGTTTTTGAAAAGAGTAACTACTGAATTTTTTGCTGGATTCTTCTCAGTGTAAAACTATCGTCTTCGGACCAGTGGTAGCTTAATTTGACATTCATTCAGTATTCTGTAAGGACCTAAACTGAATAAACACTTTATTTTTGTCATTTTCAGATTCTACTTTAGTATTTATTTTATCTGTGATTCTACTTACATGCAAAATCTATGGAGGACTGCAGCACTACTATTCCTATATCGTTGTGGAACTTGGAGTAATTCTCGTGGGGATAGCCTTCTTCACCAGGATGTCGACTGGGCTGGCATCACTTTCCTCTTGAGATAAGTCAATCTCACCTAGACGCACTAAATACCTAAAAAGATAAAGCAATAAATAATCATATACAAATAATATGAGAGATGGACACTGATTGCGGATTGGTTCACAAGTTTCAAAGTCACTTAATGGGAAATGACGCAAGCTATGCTTGGGGTCTCTTTTAGGGATAATTTAAGAAAATATGTTGTTATCAACAAAAGCTGAAGAAGTAGTTATGTCGCAAAATCAAATGCCATAAAAATTAAGACTTTTCCGACGACCCATTTGATGTAATGGTTGAGACATCGGCTACTACACCAAGGGTTCCGGGTTTGATCCTCGGGCAGTACAAACATTTGTGTGCATGAACATGTGTGTGGTGTTTTCTATCTAAAATATGTATGTATTTACAAAAAAATACATAAGTATATCTATCAGTTGTTTAGTACCCGTAATACACGCTTCACGCTTAATTTGGGGCTAGATGGTGCTGTGTGAATGTCAGTGGATATTTATTTATTTTTTGGTAAACCAAAAGACCAAGCAATAATTGAATGAGTGATGAATTTTAAATAGTAATTGCGTACAGGCTAGGCTTGATGCAGTGAGCAGCTGTGAGTACGTGACGCTCAGTGATCAAGGAACCACCGCACTTCCAGAATACAGCGCTGTCCTTGTACCCCAGCAACGCCATCCAGCGAGCTTTGCCTGTTCCAAAACAAGAAACATTTAAAACAAAAGGGTTTCCTTCTGATCATCAGCTCATTATACGTCCCCACCGAGGGGCACGAGCCTACCCGTATAGAGTGATTAGGCCTTAGTCGTCCACGCGGACCCAGTGCGGGTTAGACGACTTCACGCACAACCTTTAAATGTCTTCGCAGGCGTGCGCAGGTTTCCTCACGATGTTTTCCTTCAACGTAAGAGCGTCGGATATCGTACACAATATTTTATGAAAATTCAAATTCTACCAATGCTCCATCTGAATGTTATATCTGACATTTATACATATTTCATTATATTGGAATTCTTCAATAACAAAACATGAACAGGAAACCATCCTGCCAAAATCACTGCTGAAGTAGTAATTGTTCTCTTAAGCTTAACTTCGATTCGTCCAAACGGGATGCAATTGTAGGTTTAACGATTTAAACAAAGCTTTCGGTCGACCACGGACCATATCATTGAATTTAGACCACACTGTGTGTGTGTAGAAAACTTATTGTAGTGAATCTTAATTACCTAAAAGTGTCCAAGGATGTATATCAAAACGGGTTCGCCTGACGCCCTTTTGCGTGTTGGAGTCCCTCAAGGTTGAATATTAGGCGCTATACTTATTTATGCAAATAACCTCTCCAGCTATTGCTATTGTGAAAATCTTTTATATATTTGGTCTATTGATTTATTAACATAAACAGACCTAAGAATATTTTTTCTACGTAAATGTGCTCTATTTACGTGAATGCATTGGTTAATTTCTAAAACTTTTGATCGATGCAAAAATGCATAAAATATCTATCACAAATCTCGGAAAAATTATAAATTTTTCCATTTCCATTTTTACATTGGATTGTTTAAATAAAGGCGAATTATCTAGACAGGCCAAAAACGCTGAAGCTGACTGTATTTAATTATGTTTTAGCGTTTATAAGTGCTAGCAAAATATTACCACGGAGCCGATAGACAAGACAAGGGTATGCAAATGAGTGACACTAATCGCAAAAGTAAGAAATAATTTATATTTTCATCAAATTGAGCGCTGTTGATGAAAGCAGATCGCCTATGGTTTCAAATCTGTACAGGAAAATGGTGAATAAGTGGGAATCCTTTAGTATGTTGGCGATTTTCCGGGTTGTCTGGACGGACAGGGTATGCACAGCTTATTTGCATATATGAAGTGCACGCCACTGGTTGGTCCCGACTACTAGCTTATGATTATCGTCGACAGCTCCCATCTGCATTAGGTTCGCTTGGTGGTTCACGCCCCAATCTCCATAACGCCATGCTCGGTGAAAAAGCATTAATTTGGTCGCGGAATGTTACACGTTCGTTGGTTGATTAATGTTAAAGTTTCCGAAGGAAACTTCACCTGATGTTTTATAAGCATTATAAGTAATTGCTGCAATCAAATTATGAATTGATGTATGATAAACCGTCGCACTTAGTAATCTGTATACTTACCACGAGATAGCACTGGATCTCCATTATACACTGCAAACTCCTGGTCGAGACCAATACCTGTTATGTTTCCTGTAAAATAATAAATCATTATAATAAATAGCTTTTCTATATCACCATCATCGCATCCTAATAGATCTTCTACTAATCGAAGGTCTCCTTTAATGATTTTAACGCGTACCGATACCTCAGTCAGAATCTGCTGACTGAGGTATCTGCTGCATGATGCTGCAATGTGGCGATCTGTTTTAATAAAATATTTCGCTATACGGACGTTACGTCTCATCGCCATTAAAATTTACTATACATTTTTGTATGATTATACGTGTTTACTTACTAATAGACCTGGAAGATCTCGCAGATTCCTTTAGAAAATCAACTTCAATATCGGTTTCTGAAATAAAACATTAACAATTGTGACAACAACATCAGTGACATTAGTTAACGGAAAGAAAACCAACAAAGAGATAAATAGAAATATTGGATTTGATTTGAAAAATAAACAATTAAATGAAATAAAGTTCGGTCCTTCCTTCATCATCCGAACTGGAAGGCAGTAGAATGACCTTCCTGTATCTGTTTCCCGATGCGTACAATTTAGGGGTTTCAAAGCCTGAGTGAATTGGCATTATCTGCATCGTCACTTTCCAACAGGTGAGACAGCAGTCAAACGCACTCAAATTTTTAGTAAAATAAAATACTATTTAATACATAATACTAATGTGAAACTACTTATTTAAACCTGCACCCTCTAGATCAAAAGGTAACAGTCCACACCAATGAGCCACTGATGCTCTATTGTGTTTGATTATTATTAATATGAATTATTCCAAACCAATATCAGCGTCTGCACATTGTCCAGGCTGAGGCAGGGCATCCACAAAGTCCTCGTCATGCTTCGGGGATGCTTCTGTTGTGGATAAGGTATCAGGTAATGGACAGCATACCTTGAACAATAATTAAAAATCTTCTTCATCAATAACATCAATCCATAGCATGTTCATGGGGAGATTGGGCCACTCGCCCCTACGTGCGGGTGCCCGCACTACGCCGCCGGTATCCGGTACCTCGATCTTCATTCGAGAACCGCGGAATCGAGGTATGCGGTATAAGTATATGGTATGATATGACCCGGGTTGCCACGTGTAGGTAATTTATAATAAAGTATTATACGTAATAATCTTTACTTTTTAAGGATTCCTTACTTGAATTCGTTTTAATACATACGAAACTTATTTATTAATATTAAGTAAAGATACTAATTAAAGGAACGTCGGTGGGTCAATGGTGTTGACTGTCGCCCTTCTACCAGGAGGGCTGAGGTTCAAATCCCGCTACGTACAAATGTGTTTTCGAATTTTCGAAATTATATATACGTTATACGACGCTCTTACAGTGAAGGAAACATGGTGAGGAAACCTGCGCACGCCTGCGAAGAGATTCAAAAGTTGTGCGTGAAGTCGTCCAACCCGTACTGGGCGTGAACGACTAAGGCCTAAACATCCTTTACGGGTTGGCTCGTGCTCCCCGGTGGAGACCTTAAATGAGATGATGATGAAAAAGATACTAATTACATACAAACTGCAATAAACAATATATTTTATAACATAAAACAAAAGCAAAATAAATTGGAGTTTATTTTATACTGTGTACTTTTTTCTTACCTTTACTATCGAATGTACTTTAAAGCGGTGGTACAAAAAAATGGCAACCCTAGGTATGACGTCAGGATATTAGAAGGACACTATCTAGTAATTTGAAATTGTGATGACGCTAGGTTATAAAACAGCAAAATGAGGCTTTAACCTTGACATTATTATTTTGAAAGCCACACTTGCGTTCTTCAACGAGTTTTTGCCCTTCCAGAAACGTTTCGTAGTGTTTTAGCAGATTCTTGTAAACGGCACACGCTGGCAGGGGCAGGCATGTTCCATCTTTGCAGACATCAGTATCCAAATTGTTTTCTGAAATGTTGTTAATTGATTTTGCATCATCATCATCATCAATCTTTAAAGGCCCACTGCAAGACTTCCCACACAGTATAGATAGATATGATTCTTTATTGTACACCAAAAGAAAGATACATATTTACAATAAATGAAGGAAATAAATGCAATTCAATCGGCCTTATCTTGAAGCGATCTCTTCCAGACAACCTCACAAACATAGAAAATTAACAACATGAAAGGGCAAGACAGTGCAAAGTAAAAAAAGTTTAATTCATCTTATAAATACATATATTTCAACATTAAGAGTAATATGTATATATATATATATATACATATAAATCAAATATGTAATACATTTATATTATTGATATGAAAATAAATAGATATGCTTCTTTTAAAAAATCAAGGTATAAGGAATATAACATATATATTAATAAGATACATTCATAAATAATTTTTTTTTTTAAATATACGAGAAAAAAATTATAATGTTAAATTGAAAGGTAACATTCTTTTACGAGACTTTTGAAAATAGTTAGAGAAGGAAACTGACGAATGGACATAGGCAGAGAGTTCCACAGTCGAATGGATTGAACAGCAAAAAAACTGGGTAAATAAATGGGAAGAATGAGAAGGAAAAGCAAGATTAAGTTTCAAAGATGAACGCAGACCACTATAATGAGAAGACTGAAAGAAACTAAATCGCTCTTTGAGATAAGCTGGTGCCACTCCATTGAAAAGGATAGTGTATAAAAGCGAAAGAACGTGAAGATCACGACGTTGGCGTATAGAAAGCCATTTAAGTTTTGCACGATAAAATGAAACACGATCGTATTTACGAAGACCATAAATTATCCTAATACAAAAATTCTGTAGTCTCTCTAACTTGTTTAGGAAAATCTCACTAAGATCCAAATAACTACAATTAGCATAGTCGAAGATGGGAAGGAGCAATGCCTGAACTAAGGCAATCTTAGTCGGAGTAGGTAATAGGTTCCGCAACCTATTCAATGATGCAGCAGCAGCAAACATTCTCTTACTGACACCAGAAACCTGAGCATTCCACGTTAAAGATCTGTCAATTGTTATGCCAAGATTACGAACTGTATTGCTATATGTATGAATACTGACACCATCAAAAACAAGGCTAGGAAAAGTCTGCCTATCCAACCTAGCGAGCAATCGCGACCCCACCATAATTATCGCTTGTGTCTTTGACGGATTGACCTGAAGTCCAAATGATCTACTCCAGTTAACAATATGACTAAGATCTTTATTAATTGCTTCTACTACACTAGAGAGATTACTCGGAGGACCCTGCAAATACATTTGTAGGTCATCCGCATACAAGTGACAGGAAGAAGACAGTTCGGCCGTTATAGAGTTAATGAAAGCGGCAAATAAACGCCACCCTGCGGCACCCTAGCAATAACATTACTCCAATCCGAAGACAAATTCTCATAGCAAATTCGCTGTCGCCGGCCATGCAGATAACTAGAAAGCCAGTCAATGACCATGGAGGAAATATTTAGAGCACGCAATAAGCCTAGGAGAATGTCAAAGTCAACAGTGCTAAATGGATTGGAAAAGTCAAGAAGGGCAAGTATCGTAAGATGTTTGCGGTCCATTCCCGCACGGATATCATCTGTTACTTTGACCAAAGCAGTAATTGTACTGTACAGTAACCGGACTGGAAAGGATTATGAAGTTTATTATGAGACAAGAAGGCACAAAGCTGCTGATGAACAACACGCTCCAATACTTTTGACAGGAAGGGCAGGATCGATATGGGACGATAATCTGCAAGAGAAGAGGGATTGGACTTTTTAGGTTACGATTACGATTAAGATTGAGATCTTTTCCTACAGAATAACTCCACCCACTCCCAATGCCAAGACTCTTGACAAAAGCCCAGACCTTAGCAGGGGTGCCATTAGTAACTGAGCCATGAATGTGACGGCGCTGAGCGGGTCTACACTCTCGATTACAGCGATTCCTAAGCAACTTATAGTTTTCACGGTTAGCATCATTCGAATTTAATTTAAACTTGCACTTAGCTGCACACTTTTTGTTGATAAGGGACTTAATTTCATCAGTCAACCAAGGCACTAGTGTATGCTTTAACTTAACAGGTCGAAGTGGAGCATGCTTGTCAAACAAGGCAACAAGCCGACTGTTAAAATTGTTTACTTTTCCGTCTAAATCATCAGCCTCCTCCACCGCGCACCAGTCCACAGCAATAGCATCATTTCTCAGTGCATCAACATCAATCCCACCGAAATTACGAAGCATCAATACCCTCGGCTTTGCTCTGGGAGAACGAATTTTATAGGAGACATATATCAAATCATGATAAGAAAAGGCATCTGCATGAAATTGACCATACTTAACCACATGATCATGATAGATATGCAAGTCTTATGTGCAAATGGGTCATGAGTAACCACGTGGGCCCAATTGGTGGGTGTTTACGACTATCATAGTAAGGTTGTTGCCGGAACCAAGGGAGCATAACATGTTCATGCTTCCAAGGGCTTGGATGGGATTTTTAATTTGTTTTTATTCAAAATCCAAATGATTTTGACTAAAAATAATTAAAAATCCCTTTGTTATCCTTTTGTTATTATCAACTCTAATGTATAAACATGGTTTTGACGATGAGAAAATATAGGTACTGCCACATCCAGCCTTTATGTAACTTAATTTTATGTTTGATGTATTCAAGCAAAATAAATATTATAAGGTTTATTAACAACACCAGATATGCACAAGTATTTTCCTCATTGTGACCTTCTAACTAGTCAATACATCTGTGATTTACAATATTCATTCTACAACATAAATATTTTAGGTTAGAATTTACAGTTTAGTAATCTATCAGTTTTTTTTTAATATTACCACAGCCAATATACTTCTTACCTGTTTGATTAAATTAAAATAAGTGAGAGCGTCGGTGGCTCAATGGTGTGGACTGTCGCCTTCCTACCGGGAGGGCTGAGGTTCAAATCCCGACGCGTACCAATTTGTTTTCGAATTTTCGAAAATATATGTACGTTATCCGACGCTGTTACGGTGAAGAAAAACATCGTGTGGAAACCTTCATGCACGCCTGCGAAGAGGTTCGAAGGTTGTGTGTGAAGTCGTCCAATCTGCACTGGGCCCGTGTGGATGACTAAGCCCTAATCACCCTATACGGGTAGGCTCGTGCCCCTCAGTGGGGACGTTTAATGAGCTGATGATGATGATGATGAAACAAAAGTACTATATGTACTTTTGCTTTATAAAACTACATGATTATAAGTGTTTAAATGAACTTACCACAATAACCCGAGCATAATAATAACACAATAAATCCATAAACAAAATGATAGTTGATCATAATCATATTGCAAAACAGTTTGACAAGATATACCGGCTTTACACATTGATCACGTCTGACTACAATATAGCACGGATATTTTTAAAACATACATTTAATTATGCAAATGTTATATTAGTTTTATTTCATGTTTTTTATTTGTCCATTTTTCGAGGTAAAATAACAAAATCGTATCATGCATAACACATGTTTGAAGATTCAAAGATTTTTATTAAATAGCATTAATACAAATGATGAATGGTCCACACAACCGAGTTATTACAGAGATAAAGATCCACTGCGGGTAGGTTTGCATTCATTACATTATCCTCAAATATCGTAAACAATCTTGTTTTGTTTTTATACTATATTTTATTTAATTTAATTGATTTTGATGACTATATCAATTTTATATTTGTCAAGTATTTCATACATAAATAACCAAAGTCACACTTAGCTCCTGGCCTAGTCCTGGGGTGTTTTATTGAAAAAGTTGAAGTCGTGAGTAGACTGCGTGAGGGCACGAATACCGTCGTAAAATATGAATAATAATAATCATTGACCTCTTCAGTGTTCCCGGAGGTGAGAACCTAAACGGAACCGGGTGTACGTCGCAGAGTTTTCCTGATCTCCCTTTCTTGGTTCTTTTTGAATTTTTACTTTGAGTTCGGAAGGCTTTTAAGACATTTTAAATGTTCTATTCGTCAAAGTATTGCTTTTTTACATAAAATATTCCCTCAAGAGCTGAAAACATGGCTGACAAAGTTTAAAAAAAAAAAACATTTAGTATGAAATTTATTACATCTCAATACCATGATCTCATGGTATAGTAATGAGAATACGAGTACGTATATCGAATACTTTACGTTTTTAACTAAAATAAGGTACGTGCTATAATTGCGTCAGTTGATAATAATTGTTTTCATGCCCTATAAAATATATCGGATGGAAAAATATAGATCCTTAGTGTTCCTCTAAACCAAATTATAAAGCCGGCCCTCAACAACCAGCTAAACTAAGTGAAAACTTAACTCAGTGAACTAAGCTAAACTTAACAAAAAATAAATACGTCCATTGAAAAATAAGCAAAAACTACACTACCGGTTTGTGCTGGAATAGTGAAGTAATTGGACGTGATGGAAGAAGAGGTTGTCACAGGAAAATTTATTAACAGGCGCCAGAGGAGGTTAAAGGCACGAGCCTACCCGTATAGGGTGATTAGGCCTTAGTCGTCCACGCGAGCCCAGTGCGGATTGTACGACTTCACGCACAACCTTTTAATCTCTTTGCAGGCGTGCATGAAGGTTTCCTCACGATGTTTTCCTTCACCGTGAGAGCGTCGGATAATTTTGAAAATTCGAAAACACATTGGTACGTGGCGGGATTTGAACCTCAGCCCTCCCGGTAGGAGGGCGACAATTCTCACCATTGAGCCACCGACGCTCTAACGTTCATTACAAAATATATCTGATAAGTTAACTTGAATACTACTATGTGAACCCCCGGGCGCCTACCTGGACCCTCCCTTGGTTAACGTCTTCCATAAAAATTAAAGACAAAATAGGTTAATGTTGCCGAATTATCGATAGTTTTAAAATCAATAATTGACTTTGGGAATCATCATCATCATCATCAGCTCATTAAACGTCCCCACCGAGGGGCACGAGCCTACCCGTATAGGGTGATTAGGCCTTAGTCGTCCACGCGGGCCCAGTGCGGATTGGATGACTTCACACACAACCTTCGAATCTCTTCGCAGGCGTGCATGAAGGTTTCCTCACGATGTTTTCCTTCACCGTAAGAGTGTCGGATAACGTACATATATTTTTCGAAAATTCGAAAATACATTGGTACGTGTCGGGATTTGAACCTCAGCCCTCCTGGTAGGAAGGCGACAGTCCACACCACTGAGCCACCGACGCTCTATATCTTTATATCTTTGGGAATCATCTTATAATAATTACCAAACTGAGGTATCAATACTATAACGACGACCCATTTGGTGTAGCGGTTGAGACGTCGACTGCAACACCAAGGGTTCCGGGTTCGATTCCCGGGCAGTACAAACATTTGTGTGCATGAACATGTCTGTTTGTAATGGTCTGGGTGTTTTTTATGTCTAATATATATGTATTTGCAAAAAAAATGTATATATATGTATCCGTTATTTAGTACCCATAATACAGGCTTCACGCTTAACTTGGGGCTAGATGGTGCTGTGTGAATGTCAGTGGATATTTATTTATAATACTACCGATAGTATCGAAAATATCGATAGGACTATCGATACTATTGACTTTGCCCGACTACCGGTCGTCTACACTAAAGACAATCATAGTTATTGAACATGTGGTATACCTGACATGTCACAATCCAGACTGGCCCGTGCCGAAATTGGCACTGGTTTTATTATGTTGCAAAGTGAACCGGACGGTCAGGACGCTCATCTGATAATAACTGAAATGCCTGACCATAACAGAGCGGCATTGAGGGAGACCCAAAACTGATAAACAGTTATTATACTTCATCAATGCCGCACTGCGCAAGTCACCTGAGACATCAGATGATAGGTCTCTTATAACCAGTAATTTCACTAGCTACAGTGCCCTCACCCTGAAACACAAAAGTGCATAGCTCTCTTATTTGGCAGGACGATATTTGGCACTGCGTGCGATGATACCTAGACGACTCAGTATCGAGTTTACCACCGAATAAATGGATGTGCCTACAGTATAGTGAGTCACGATAATATTTCAAAATATTAGCATTTGTATAACATTAGGTACTTCTGTGATAGTTAAACGTATTATATACCGACTAAATTTGAAAAAGGTACTGAATACAATTAATTGATCCAACCAAATATAACGCCTGGCAGGGCTGTTAAGCAAAAACGTATTTTGTATTCAAGTAACAAGGCTCACAATTCAGTTATAAGTAAGCAATGATATTCTGTATATATAAAGGTAGATGATACGCCATCCGTGCCTCAAAAATATGTTTGGGTATGCCGCCGAAGAGTGTACAGTTTGTACTCTTTTGTTTAGGTTAATGTGCGCTCATTCGAAATAAGTGTATGTATGCTGTCACTGCATTCGGAACTCTTTTTTTGATTGTTTTGTGAGCATATCACGAATCCATACTTTTTTACATCATTGCTAATAAGTATATATAGATATAGTCTCGGGATATAGTCGTCATGAGCGTCGGTGGCTCAATGGTGTGGACTGTTGCCTTCCTACCAGGAGGGCTGCGGTTCAAATCCCGACACGTACCAATGTGTTTTGAATTTTCGAAAATATATGTACGTTGTCCGACGCTCTTACGGTGAAGAAAAACATCGTGAGGAAACCTTCAGCACGCCTGCGAAGAGATTCGAAGGTTGTGTATGATGTCGTCCAATCCGCACTGGGCCCGCGTGGATGACTAAGGCCTAATCACCCTATACGGGTAGGCTCGTGCCCCTCGGTGGGGACGTTTAATGAGCTGATGATGATGATAGATATAGTCTCCCCATGGTTAAGCTTTTTATCCAAAACATTTCATAAACCAATAAAACGCAATAAAATGGTAAGATTAATGTTTTTTAATTTTTAGTTGGTATTAGTAACTCTGCCAAGCACCTTTCTTCAATCCAAGGCAGGAATTGAGCAACGTTAGTGTAGACGCCAGTGAACCGTTCGATGAGCATTTGAAGCCGTACGATACTATGCCGATTTGATAGTAAAACGGCCTGTAGAATTTCTGTTGAAACGTACTGAAATAGAAATATACAGGGACATCAAAAACATAGGTATATTTTGAATAGGTTTTAACCTGCTCGTAATTAAAAGTAACACATATAGTCCCACATATGTGCGTTTTTGTAAATTATACTGTCTACAGCTTTTTGCTTCTATAGATCGATGCATTATGCGGAGGTGGGTTCGAATCCTGCGAAAACATCACTATGTGCGATTTAGCCTAATTTGGTTAGTATGGTGCAGGCCGCTATTCCGCTACAATCATATGATGGTAGTTGTTAACACTTACCAATCTGCATTGGGGCCGCATGGTGGGTTACAGCCCAATCTCTCCATGGCCATGCCGTGTGGTAAGGCCTGTGTCCTGCAGTGGACCATTATAGGCTGATGACGATGATTTAATAATGTCTCCACAAATGCCTGGTGACGTCGAAATTTCCCCATTACTCGTTTTTTTCTTTGTGTATAATGTTTCTGGGTGTATAAGTACAATCAATAATTGTTTGAGGGGCTACTTCCCATTTGGTAAACCTCAAATTATACCTATCAAAAAGTTACGTTTCGTGACCATTTCATTTCTTTATACATTTAATCCCATTTGGTAAACTTTGTTACTATAGTTATTTTTGTACGGTACAGTGAGTGTCAAATTAAATTGAAAGTAGATAAAGATTTTTAAAAGCTTCACAGTATTAAGATTAAGTTTTGGCTAGTACACCAAGTCTAGATCACCGGGCAGTATAAACAGTTGTGTACTTGAATATGCCTGTACTGGTCTTTGCGTTTCTATGTATAATGTGTACTTACAATAAAAGTGTTTATGTGAGCTATGCTTGGAGTCTGTCTTAGGGATAAGATCAGAAATGATTTAATCCGTAAGAGAACTGAAGTTACCGACATAGCCCGCCGGATCAGCAAGTTGAAGTGGCAGTGGGCTGGTCACGTATGTCGCAGAACCGGTGGCCGTTGGAGCAGACGAGTTCTGGAGTGGAGACCGCGTCTTGGCAAACGTAGCGTAGGACGCCCTCCGGCCCGATGACCGACGACTTGTGGAAGGTCGCTGGTGGAAGCTGGATGAGAAAAGCGGAGGACCGGGATATCTGGCGCAAAATGGGGGAGACCTATGTCCAGCAGTGGACTGCGATAGGTTGAAGAGAGAGAGAGAAAAACTTTTATTGAAAGTACACATAATACTGGAAGAGATCGCTTCAAGCGATAAGACCGCCTTAATTGCATTATTTTTTTATTTATTGTTAAATTTGTATCTTTTTTGTGTGCAATAAAGAATTATATCTATCTATTGTATACATAGAAACGCGCTAACTTGGAGTTAGATGGCGCTGTGACAATGTTATTGGACATTTATTTATTTCTATAAAAAACTACTCGGTGGCCTAGTGGTGTGAACTGTCGTCCTCCTACCGGGAGGGCCGAGGTTCAAATCCCGCCACGTACCAATGTGTTTTCGAATTCTCGAAAAACATATGTACGTTATCCGACGCTCTTACGGTGAAGGAAAACATCGTGAGGAAACCTGTGTACGCCTGCGAAGAGATTCAAAGGTTGTGCGTGAAGTCGTCCAACCCGCACTGGGCCCACATAGACGGCTAAGGCCTAATCACCCTATACGGGTAGGCTCGTGCCCCTCGGTGGGAACGTTTAATGAGCTGATGATGATGCAAATAAAAAAACTAACATATGTATGCACGAGCGGTCCCCCGCTGTCCCCGTTGCAGGCGTCCCTCTGGTTCTCAGCGTCCCCCGCGCACAGCACGCGCTCGTCTATGGTCACGTTGCGGCCTTTGTACGCTTCCACGCAAAAACCTCGGGGCAGAAGTTTCAGATTCGCGTACAGCAGATGCGTCGGCCTTTCGCCCACTGAAAACATTTCAAAAACATTTTGACATTAAATAAACTTACAATATAAAACACTAACAACAAACTAAAAACCATAAACATAAAATATTATTACTAAATAATAATTCTTTGACCGAGGTAGCTGCCAGATCTCCGGTCTCCAGTGATGTCGACTAATCGTTTGGAAGTTTCTTTAAAAAGCCTATTAGGAGACGGTCAGTTCGCTCACCTGTAAGTGAGATGTCTGACCATGTCAGATGCAGTGTTAAGAATGCAACGTAATAGCCTTCTTTCGACTGCAAAAATTTAAATAAACTCTTGGAAAGGAGCAACGTAAGAAAGTGATTAATAATATTAAATAGTTAATATTTTCCGTCAACACTACCCTGCTGCCTTCACACGAGATGACAGATTATACGTCTCTCATACCCGTTTAATAGCCACAGTGCCCGCATGTCGAAACATAAGTGCTAAAGACTCCTATTTTGCGGTGCATATCTGGCACTCCGGTGGTACCTAACTAGCCGACTCAGTACCTAACACTTAGTTATTATTTACAATTATGTTAATGTAAATCCTCCTCAACCTGTCGCAGCCCACAGCTAGATTAACTTCTCAACCATTACTAATATCACGTCGATTGACAAATTAAATTTATAAAATTAACACTAAATATAGTTAAAGAGAGCGTCGGTGGCTCAATCGTGTGGACTGTTGCTCTCCTACCGAGATGGCTGAGGTTCAAATCCCGTCACGTACCAATATGATTTCGAATTTTCGAAATTATATGTACGATATCCGACGCTCTTATGGAGAAGGAAAACATTGTGAGGAAACCTGCGCACGCCTGCGAAGAGATTCAAAGGTTGTGCGTGAAGTCGTCGTACCCGCACTGGGCCCGCGTGGATGACTAAGGCCTAAACAACGTATACGGGTAGGCTCGTGCCCCTCGGTGGGGGCGTTTAATGAGTTGTTATGATGATAGTTAAAGAATACTTACAGGGAAGTGGAGGTCTCTTTTTCTTATTAACATAATTCCTTGATATAAACTAGTACCTACTTTTTTCAGTTTCTCCCCAACCAGTTATAAATATGCTTTGTGTTTCATATTTTTCAGTTTTAACGTTAGCGATCGGCAAGCAAATCGGCGATATGTGGTCGAAACCTGAAAATAAAACGAATAATTTATAGAATCCATGTCTTACTTCTTTTCAACCTGTTGCAGTCCACAGCTGGACAAATTTCTCCCCTATTTCGTTACGTATCGTATCAACCACCGCTTATCGCTCGTGGTCGGTCCTTCGATCCGGGTGTCTTACGCTACGCTTTTGTAAATAAATATCCACTCACATTTACACAACGCCATCTAGTCCCTAACTAAGCATAAACCTGTAATATGGCTATTAAACAATGTATAAACATTTTTATATAGGTTTTTTTTGTACTGCCCGGGGATCGATCCCGGAACCCTTGGTGTAGTAGCCGACACCAAATGGGTTGTCGCTTGCCAAGACTCTTGTACTCAACGGCTATCGGTTCAGTGACATATGTGACCACCACTTTCACTTCAACTTGCTACCTCACCTATTAGGTATTATATTTCGTCATCATAGGGAAGACTTTTACTGCTCAGGTCCCAATTTGCTGTCATATTTGTATGTCTTAAGTGTACGGTCAGTTCGCTCACCTGGTGGAAAGTGATACGCCTGACCATAACAGATGCATTATTTAATGAAATCAATAACATTAGTTATTCATTATTTTCTATTGACACTGCCTTGCGCCCTTTACCCGACACATGCTAGGTCTCTAATACGGTAATTTTACTAGCTGCAATGCCCTCATCCCGAAACATAATAAAATACTCCTGTTTTATGGAAGATATGTATGTGTAAACCTGTCTAGACCTCAGTAGACTATCCAGACTTTCTTTTTGTAATCTCAAAGAAACTTACTGCCAAAATCAATGGTTCTCTGTAAAACCACGACGGCGATATCATTGTGGTACTTGGTGTAGTTCTCGTGGGGGATGGCTCTCTTCACCAGGAAGTCGACAGGTGTGGCGTCGGAGTCCTCATCGGCTAGATCCAGCTCACCTAACCGGACTATGTACCTGAGGATAGGACAGAACAGTGTAAGGTTTCCCGTGACAGACAGGGGGAGTGGTCATCTGTTTGATCAAAACGAGTGCAAGTACTCGATGAGGCGGCTTCATCATCAGCCTAAAGGGAGCCTGCATAGGGGCTCTTTAACTATGTACTCTTTGTAAACCTATATATAATTAACTACTTATTGTAGTAGGTACATCCCCAAAATATGAGGTAACTCTATTGATACAAAAATCAAATATTTTTAAACCCTAAAAATCATGTTGAACTGAATAGAGTACTACGAGCCATATTAAATTATCACTTTGCTCAACGCAATGCGATAATTTATTTATTTAATATTTATATTGTAAAACTTTAATGATGAATCTATCGAATGGATGGTCGAATGGAGGCCAATGATACAAAATTAACCCTGTATATTGGAATCACGGTCGCCGACGCATCAGCCAAAATAGCTAAAACATCACAACACTGTACAAATCGACAACCGAGATTCGCACAGTCCCTATTCGCGTAACCAGCGTGTGCCGGGCCGCTTTTTTCCACAAACATATGTGAGGCTACCAAGCTGAGGTTCGAGTCCCATTCGGGGACGCCCTTAGGCTCGTTGTGTAAATTTTAAGGCTGAAATCTGTTCTCGACAATTGCCCGGTGAAGCTGTAAAGGCCATCTGCTGCCAACAGCAGTAGTCAGTTCGAAAACATAGATATTATTATCAAATAGAAGTACATTTATAAAAATACTTGAATAATACTCACAAGCTGCGTTTGATGCAATGCGCCGCGGTGAGAATGTGCTTCGAAGTGATGATAGTGCCTCCGCATTGCCAGAATACCGCTGCATCTTCATAGCCCAGTAGCGCCATATAACTGGACATCTCTGTATTAAAATACAAATAGTAATAATTCAAACACTTTCGCAAAGCACCATCTAGCAGTTTACTTGTTACCCATACATATTGTAGGTATGTACCTTAATTTCAATTTGTTGAACTCAAATATTTTATCTGCCTGAACCCGAATAACTTGGTGTATCTAATATTGACTTTCAAGCATAACAGGACATGCGTCGCCATTAGAATACAAAATAAACTTTCTTGAAATTATTACAATCCACTGCTAGAAGATGTAAATATAATAGTTCTTCACAATTTACACTCTAAAGTTAAAACACTAAAACCTTTTTCTGAATGTAACAAATACTTTACCGAAAACCGCATCGTAATTGCTTCAGCCAAAAGCGAGATAATCGCGGACAAACATACATACAACAGGTCAAACTGAGAATCTCCTTTTTTGAAGTCGGTTATTGAAATTCATCCTTTAAAATTAAGGTACATACGCACACTTATCTATTAAAAAGCTTTTTAATTTACTCATAATCATAGTCAATAATAATTCCACTGATGAATCTAACTATCCACGATAATTAATCTAAAATTTATAGCAAACAATCAGCAATTTCTCAAGAAGAATACTCCCCGTTTGAGATTTACGAAAAGTGTCAGTACCATCCAAAAACCACTAGCCTAGGCAATGTCATCGTTTGTACCATCAGATGGAACATCTGGTTAGATGCACAAAAGTGCACTTACCTCTATAATTAACCGGCTTTCCATTATACGCGTATGCAGCTGAGTTAACTGCAACAAAATATAAAAGTCATCATCATCAGCTATATTAACTTTTCCCTCTGCCTTTTAAAGGTCGTTGCTCCTAGGGGGCTCTAAGTGAATCACTTAAAAAGAGGTCAAATGTGTGCTATCCAAAAATTCATATTCGTTCTCGCCTTGGAAATTGACCAGGAACCAGATCCACGGCAAACGAGTTTGACTCTTCAGCAATTCGCATTAAATGTGTGAAAATCATCAACATTACAGCCTAAAAAGTCAACTCCTAAATGAAGGCCTCCCCTAATGATTTCCACGATAACCTATTCCTAGCAGTTGACATCCATCTGCTGTTAGGTCATACCAACATCATCATCAGCTCATTATAACGTCCCCACTGACGGGCACGAGTCTACTCGTAAAGAGCATATAAGCTTTAGTTGTCCACGCGGGCCCAGTGCATATAGACCGAATTCACGCACAACCTTTGAATCTCTTCATAGGCGTGCGCAGGTTTCTTCATGATGTTTTCCTTTACCGTAAAAGCGTCAGATAAACTTACATATAATTTCGAAAATACGAAAAGACAATACGTGGCGGGATTTGAACTTGCACCCTCCAGATCGGAAGGCAACAGTATAAACCAAAGAGCCACCGGACGCTCTCATACCAATATCAACCACCTCATACTCTTGAGGTGATAATGTAGAATGGAACGATTCACAGGCGGACCACGTGAAAAAAAGCCATACTGAAAGTATTTTGCTAGTTTTATCGTTGTTAGATCGTTATCGCGCTGTTTACAATACCTATGGGCCACAGTCCCCAATTAGAGAACTGCTCTTTGGTATACATGTAAAGAACTGCATCCTGCATCCTGTTTATGTACCATAAACAAATGATAACGATCTTCCTCAGGGAATGCATTGAATACCTGGAGCTTTGCCACAAACATCTGGTTCTGGGAACGCGTCTGCGAAATCTTCATCTTTATGTTTCGACTTCACGAGTGGCGTTGGAGGTGGCTCAGAAATTGGACAGCAGACCTGGAATAAATATACAGAAACACTTACACAGCACATATGGCATCCTCAATAAGCAAAAAACTTGTATTATGAGTACTTAGCAACTGATAGAAAGAAATGTTTATTCTGTGACAGTATACAATATTACCTTAAATATAAATACTTAAATCTAAAGACACAGAACAGATATACCACTCAGCAACAGCCATGGTGATGAAGACACTATGACATGATAAACGTGCTTATGCATTTTCTTTTCTGTAAATACGAGTACCTCATTGTTGTACAGTACACAACAATGTACAGTGCCTTCCGATCTGGAGGGTTCAGATTCAAATCCCACCACGTACCAATGTCTTTCGAACTTTTGAAATTGTACGATTATCCGACGCTCTTACGGTGTAGAAAACATCGTGAGGAAACCTGCGCACGCCTGCGGAGAATTCAAAGGTGTGCGTAAGCCGGTTAATCCACTGGGCTTCGTGGACGACTAAGGCCTGAACACCCTTGACGGGTAGACTCATGCCCCTCGATGGGGATGTTTAATGAGCTGATGATGAAATACCGTCATATAATACATAGAAACACCAACCAACCAAGACATGTTTACGAATCAAAACCAGAACCCTTAGTGTAACAGCCTCTCAACCATTTCATCACATAGGTTGTTAAAAGGAAGTGTTAAAATATTATTTACTGACTCTTACAGCCCGTAAGAGTCAGTAAATAATATTTGAACAGATATATCTGGACTTTTCTGCCACTGAAGTATTATACCATATGTTTAGCTTGACAAGTATAGGGCTTACCTTTGAACTGACGCCGTGGAAACCGCAATTCCTTTCCTGCGTCACTCTGAGCCCTTGCAAGAACGTCTCAGGGTTCTTCAAGAGACCTTCGTACTGCGCGCATCTTTCCAGTGGAACGCAAGTACCTCTCGTCCCTTCGACTTCACACGACTCATCTGCACCTTGAATGTAGTTCAAGTACGAGGTTTGGATTACTTTTCTATGCGTGGCAAATACACTTTCAAACCGTCGAAGACCAGCTATGGTCCATCCTTGTCTCAAGCTGTCATTTAATCCTGCTGGATGGAGATGTTAAGGCTAAAATGACGCCACGGAAGACAATCTTTTGTGCTGCCCCACAAATAGATATCAGAAAAAATCCTATCTGGGCAAATGGCCTTTATAATTGTGCATTGTCCGGACTTACAGGGGGAAGTCAATATAATAGGAAATCTTATCTAGAGCTGGTGAAATCATTATGATGATAATACTGCCCACACTACTTCCGAAGTCACAAGATTAACTCTAGTATCAGAGTTTCTAAATCAGCTTAAGGCAGCTATAATACACTCGTATATAAAGATTCCTTTATCGTTCTGCCTATTATGTAAGGTAAATAGAATTTTCCTTTCATTATGTCGTTTATATCCCGTTAAAAGCTAGTTTATTTTTTAATATTTTTTTTGTCTTGGTAAATTTTATCCTTCTTTTTTATGACTTCAAAATCGGAGTTTCTCAATTTGACCGTATTATACTTTTTATATTTGTTCGCGGATATTTCTGTGATATATAAAAATACATATTATATGATTTGAAACTAAACTGGATAAAATATTTTTTCCTAGGTAAATGTAAAGAAATTTCTATTTACCTATGTACCTCAAAAAATATTTTTTGATTTTTAGTTTGAAGACGTAATTTATTATTTTAGACATATCGAACCAATTTCATTTCTTTTTTCGTTAATTATATATATGTGATTTTTTATACCTTCCTTCTATTTTAAACATTTTAGACTAAACGATACAAAAACAAAATCTTCGAGGTGTCTTCAAAAATGGTTTACGCTTATTTATAAAAGCTAACATGGTCAAAATTTCAACTGGGAGAATCCGCCTACGGATCCATTGTTTTGTTTGTAATCATAAATAAAAACAAATAATAATTACTTACCATCTTGGCACGAGCAGCATTCTAAACACAACAAAAACCACAAATTATTAAAAGCGAACGTAAACAACTTCATTATATTTTATCTTTCGACGACTTTGTGAAACAAGATATACGGAAAGCATGGAATTATCTTAATTATAAAGCAAACCAGTCTTATTAAGATTTTGAAAGTATTTAAATTGAATTTTATATTTTAGGACGATGTATTCAAAGCCTTCGTGCGATGAGAGAGGCTCGTTGCTAAATGAATGGCTAAAGCTCTGAGGCCCGTTCACTCATGAGGTCGTTTTGAGGAAAACTTTACTGGAAAAGTAAAATATTGACATTAAAATTGCAAGCCCTTGATAAATTTAATATTTTATTTACATAAATATTGCCATTTACGCGACCGCCCAGATTATGACCAATAGGTATAGCTATGTTTACCAACGACAAATCCAATAACGAATCCGAAGCCAATGATATTCTGTACATACATATAAAGATAGATGGACGGAATGAATTTGACATGCAGATAAATCTTGTGACGTAGACATCCGCCAAGTAAGGATTTTTATTTAATTCCACCCAATGATGTTCTGTAATAAAGGTAGATACGCATCCGTGCCTCAAAAACGAACCGCCGAATAGAGTGCAGTTTGTACTCTTTTGTTTAGAAAAATGTGTTCGAAATTCGAAATATGTCTGCTGTCGCTGCATTCGGAACACTTTTTCGATTGTTTTGTGAGCATATCACGAATCCATTATTTACATCATTGTCCGAAGCCAATACTCAAAACACTCATTGAAATTGTCAACAACTGCGATAGGTTTGAGTTATCACATTTTCATTGCTAACTATGTAAAAATGGAAGTCTAAGGCCCATATTCTGGAACGAGACTTAACGTTATCTTTACTTAATTTGAGTTAGAAAGGGATGGCGCTATTTATCGTAATATTATATCCTTTCTAACTCTATGCAAGTAAAGATCGACGTTTGAGTCTCGTTCTTGAATATAGGCCTTAATTTAATAATGACTTAATCGCTACAAGCGTAAGCCGACCCCCAACCAGATAGGACTGATGACCTGGTTATGGTGGTGGGTAGCAGATGGATGTAAACTGCTAGGGATCGGTCCGCGTTGAAATCATTAGGGGAGGCCTTCGTTCAGCAGTGTACGTTCTAGGCTGTAATGATGATGATGAATCATTATAATTTAAGTACTGTCATACCTTCAGCCCAGAACACATAACGTGTGTGAAAAAGAATACGACCCATTTGGTGTTGCGGTTGAGGGGTCGACTGCAACACCAAGGGTTCGATTCCCGGGCAGTACAAACATCTGTGTGCATGAACATGTTTGTTTGTAATGGTCTGGGTGTTTTCTATGTATAATATGTATGTATTTACAAAAAATATATATATAATTAAGTGTATCCGTTGTTTAGTACAAAATACAGGCTTCACGCTTAACTTGGGGCTAGATGGCGCTGTGTGAATGTCAGTGGATATTTATTTATTTATTTAATTTAATTAGTTAAAGGTACCAGCACATCTCTAGACGATTATAACGACATCTTTCGGAAAAAAAGGAACCCCATCGCTCTTCAACGTAATATAAAAAAATACATATGAAAATTGCATTGACTATTTCAAGCAACGTCGCAATGAGCTAATTAGTAGTAGTTTTCCTTGTAAAGGGCCTAGATAACTGTTCAACATATGGCGTAATATGTGTAAGTACGTAAACCTTGAACGAAATCTTTAATAAAAAGTATCAATCTAAATTTATATAACTCAAAGGAGACCGACTGACTGAGATAGTGATCTATCAACGCACATCCCAAATCACTGAACGGATCGGGCTGAAAGTTGGCATGCAGATAGATTTGTGACGTAGCATCCGCCAAGGAAGGATTTTTATTAATTCCACCCAAAGATGTGTATAAATAAAGGTAGATACGCCACCTGTGCCTCAAAAACGAACCGCCGAAGAGAGTACAGTTTGTACTCTTTTGTTTAGGTAAATGTGTTCGAAATTCTAAATATGAGTATGTGTGCTGTCACTGCATTCGAAACACTTTTTTCGATTGTTTGTGAGCATATCACGAATCCATACTTTTTTACATCATTGATTCCATTCCAAGGGAAAAATAGGGATAAAAGTTTGTATGATCTTTTAACCGAGAGACTTTTTAACATGAGACTTCGCATGCATAAAGCTTCTTTGACACAGGCATCTCCTAAAAAAGGATATTGATAAATTCCACTCCTCAAGGGGATGAAATAGGTGTTGAAAATAAAACTTCTTATTGTGAGCCGCGCGTAACAGCTAGTATGGAATAAAAGTCAAGGTTTGGTTTTGGTTGATGAAAGTGCAAGTTAAGCAACTATAATAATGGTCAATCATCAAAGGGGTGACCGAAAAAATATATGTATTTATTTGGGAAACAAACAATACAGTTTCACTCATATACAAAAAAAATAAAAAAAATGTACTATTACAGAAATCAGTTAAGTCAGAAAGAAACAACTTGATATTCCATAAACTGAGCATAAAAAAGTGTTATATTTAGAAGTGTTTCGAAATGCACGTTAAGCTGTTGTTCTCAGCAAATGCTTAGGATAGTAGTCGTAAACACCCACCAATCCGCAAGTCCCGCCGGCGGGGGCCATCGCCGCGGGTGCCTGTAGGTTCGCACAGTTCCTATTGGCGTAACCGGCGTGTGCCTCGCCATTTCTCAGCCCAAACATACACTAGGTTACCTACCCCTCCCCGGAACGCCCGAGCCAAGGTTCGAAGGCCAGAAGCCACTCTGGGACGCCCTTAGACTCTTGGTAAAATATTATTTGCTTTGTAGTTTGAAGTCTATATTTTGTTGTTATTTTTTTCTATTATTATAACTTCCTAATCTGGTTAATGCAATACTAAAGAAGCCGTACTTGATTTAACCTGACCGATTGGTCGGGTATAATGAATACAATATTTTACCCAGATCTTGTAATAACAACGTCTGTATTGTTCGCCATAAGCATCAAAAATTATTAATCGCCAATATTTTTAAACACATCTAACTAATTTTGATTGAAAAAATTGGAATTAAAAGCGTACTTACTAGCCTTCCAGGACGTAATAACTTAATGATTCGTGGTCCTCCATTTTTTATAAAAGAAAGAAAGAAAGAAATTGTTTATTCGGTGCACCAAATTTACAAATACAATCAATTCTATAACTTAATATAAGAGTAAAAAAGTTGAAATAAGGGACCGAAAAGGCATGTACTCAGCATGGTGTCGCGGCACGAAAAACGTACCGAAACGCTGATCTTCCGTAGATACCTATTTGAAAGAGGGACAGAGGTACACGCAGTGCGGATACCAGATAATATATAATCATACCATATTGTGGATACAATTAAACAAGTACGATATAAAATAAATAACATATATATATTTTAATACATACACAATATACATAAACACATACATATGCACGTACACATACAACAATATTACATACAGTACATACAAAAATGTAGAATATATATTGCAGTAAATTATAACTATACATTTGACATAGCAGATCATTTTAAGATTGCTCAATCTGTGACCTAAGGAGATACCTTCTGTAGTTACCCCTTAAAGCTTCCACAGTCCGACATTGTTTAAAGGGTGGTGGGATATTGTTCCAACATCTCGTGGCAGAGTAGCGAAAGCCACGAACGCCGCTGTGGTTGTCTCTGATTGAGCAACAAAAAGAAATAATGAGAAACCAATTGACCTCCTCTTTAACCCCCACTTCATTAGGTAGCAGTTTTCTTATCAAGCATATAGTAGATTACTTTTTAATAATAATAAATATCTACTGACATTCGCAAAGCGCCATCTTGGCCCAAACTAAGCTTTATCCAGTAATATGGATATAAATAGCGGATAAACGTATTTTATATATTTTTTTAAAATACTTACATATTATATACATAGACAACACTCATACAAATACAAACAGACATGTTCATGCACACAATGTTTGTACAATCATTACACAAAATGGGTCGTCAATACTATATAGTATACTAAGCCCTCCCTGCAACACTAAGCTGAGGTTCGATTCCCACACCAGGAAGCCATATGGCCAGGTTATTTAAAAAAGGTAGCAGGCAGTACTTATGCTGCTATGGGCTCAATGATGAATGTCACCGCCGACCATACGCATTTGTTATTAAGAGAGATGTCAGAGATGCTTGCCGACCGTTAAGAAAGAAAACGCATTCTTTTTTAAAGACGCTCGATCATATAACTCCTAAAACATTTGCGTTCATCATAAATTCCTTTACATTGTAATTACTCTTTTTAATTTTAAATTGCTTTTAATTTATGCGAGACGACGAGCAGACGAGTTCGGAGTGGAGACCGCGTCTTGGCAAGCGTAGCGTAGGACGCCCTCCGGCCCGATGGACCGACGACTTGCGAAAGGTCGCTGGTGGAAGCTGGATGAGAAAGGCGGAGGACCGGCTGTCTGGCGCAAAATGGGGGAGACCTATGTCCAGCAGTGGACTGCAATAGGTTGAAGAGAGAGAGAGATGCGATTGAATTGAATTAAGTTAATTCATTAATTATAACCAGGATATCCTTTTACAAACTCTCATAGACTAGAATACATTTATTTATTGTTACTAGCAATATTTTATGGTTACGCAGGTCTGGCACTTTCTTGTTCCGGGCTACGTATTAATACTTACTTCTAACCGCTATTTTAGCATGGCCTATGCTCTGTCATTAGATTAAAGATTTTTCTAGATATATTGTATTCCGTCACTCCAACAAACAATGCTCTCTTTCGGACATCTTTACACCTCTTCATCCCATTAAGAAGAAATAGTTTAAGAAGTTAATCACGTAGAATATGAACAAGATCATCGCTGCAGCTTGCATATCCAATTTGTTTTTGTGATAATAATGATGATGATGATGATATACATGATATCAGCGATGACGATATTGCCATATTAACAGTCGACGCGCGCAACATCTTATCAGATTTTCTGATTCCGTCACTGTGACTTGGTTTCAATTGAGTGGCGTATTTAGATGGAATAATTAGATAAAATTCTAAACTTTGCTTATAAATCAATATCCACTGACAATCACACAGCGCCAATAAGCTCCAATTTAAGCGAGGAGCTTATGGTGAGGGTTCTTAGCAACTTAAAAACACAATTATATTAAATAAATGAACTTTCAATGGATACATTTCCTTGACTTTTCAAAGAGAGCGTATACACTCTTCAAGGGCCGGCAACGCATTTCTGGTACCCCAGGTCTTGCAAATGTTCATAAGTGCCGGTCACTATCAGGTGAACCGGATGCTCGTCTGCCTTCTGTTCAGTTAAAATAAATGATGATGCAATGGAGCAGACGAATTCTGGAGAGGAGACCGCGTCTGGGCAAGTATAGCGTAGGATCCCCTCCGGCCCGATGGACCGATGATTTGCGTAAGGTGGAGGCTGGATGAGAAAAGCGGGGACCGGGATATCTGTCGCAAAATGGGGGAGACCTATGTCCAGCAGTGGACTGCGATAGGTTGAAGAGAAGAGATGTCATCATTAGTCTCAAACGTCTCTTTATTTTAAAAATAAAAAAAGTATCCTTAAGCCATAATTCTTCTATTCCAACGGCCGGTCATACGTGACTGCCACATTGACTTACTGGCGAACTATCGATAATTTTAGAATTCTCTTTGTTTTCTGAGTAATCACATTGAAATGTAAAACGGTGACACACAGAATGATGTTTGTATTTTTAGTAAAAAAAACTACTGTAAATCAGTCAAAAGCAGGGTCGGCAGCTGCAGTTAATAGAATTTATTAACAAATGAAATCACTGTTTGAATAACTAACATTAACTTATGTGGAATATTGAATTATTCATTGATTTCTCACCAGTGTGTGAAGGATATTGTTTGATTCTAGAAATTGTAGATAGCGTATTTATTATTTTTTACTGTAGAAACTGGTAGAAATTCATGTGAAGAGGTAAGTGTCATCGCTTCCCAAAATTTTTCTGGGACTACCGGCCCCAGCAACGCGGTACTGATCTTTTTAAAAAAAATAATTAAGATAGTAGCGCTTTTTTTTCGCTAAGGATGCCAGGTTGTATCTCAAGATTAAAGTGCCTCCGAGGATAAGTTGACTGCGCGTTAATATTGGATTGCTGCTTGATCCCACGGTAAGACGCCTTAACAAAATCCACGGAAAATCAGCGTTATTGTATTAAATATACTTTAACATTGCTGGATGGGCTCCTTTTCAGAGGGGAGTAATATCTTTGATTTGTAAGGGATTCATTGTTTATAGCCTTACATTGTAAAAGTTAATTAAGTACTAACTGTATTTGGAACCTTTGACTAAAAAAATATTGATTTGAAATAGATCGTTTTGAAGGTAGCACCTTAGATAAACACTAAACTAACTAGGTTACACATACGTTGACATATTGGTATATTTATGACAACAATTTCCATTAAATTTTATACCTTATAGCGTTAATACAAGGGTACAAAATCAAAAGCGCGAGCACACTACTATGTCACTATGACATGTAGCGAGCGACGTGAATGAATGAAAATTCTGCCCAACCGACACGATGGGCAGAATTTTGAAATTGTGCATCTTGGTAGTTTTCTGTTTATCTAAATGATGACTTACTAGGCAACCCTGTCATTTACAGACGCTTGCGCAACAAATTGACACAAAATCTTTCAAACCCAGTGAATTCAAACATGAAAATTAGGCCAAAATTGACCATAATAAAAATATAGTAAACAAAATTGGTCATTACAATCATCCCAAACAATCGCCCAATGCCATATTGTGTAAACCAATACAATTTGTTACAAAATCTATCATTAAACAATTGCATAAAGATGATACAGATAAAACTAATTTCCATGCATTAGTTGACATAGATTTGCCAGTTTATAACGAGCATTGGTTCGGGAACCTCGCGATATTTTTTTTTACTACTGTTTTGTGTTTTAAACACATAAGACAAGCAAAAAGAGTCTTAAAAACACTGTCTTAGGGCATCCATTGAGCAAGACTGGAACCTCAGCTAACCGTTTTTAATGGATACATAAAATTTCCTATAAAATCATGACAATAAAAGAGAGCACAGTATGTAACCTAATACAGGGTTTTCCAGTCCTTATCATACTAGCTCAAAAGTATAATTACTGTCTGGATACGCCATTTATTTACAAACCGCCAAGTCCAACGCATTCCCCGGAATATTACGAGGCTTTGGACGCCCTCTTTCAAACTATATACGGTCACGGGTACGAACACGGCACGGATACGATCACGGATATAAACCGTATCCTAGTTACGGGAACAAATATCCGGAGCACGGATACGGGAACAAATATCCGGATTACCAGTACGGGAATAAATATCCGGAGCACGGATATGGGAATAAATATCCGGAGTATCACGGTACTAAATATCCGGTTTATGGTAACAAGCCCGGGTATTACAACCCGGGTGTGTATTACAAAAAATGTTATAATAACAAATGTACAGTGTACAATAGCACAATTAACACTAAGACCTACGCACCGAGCAGGTATACACGTCCAGAATAAGTACAGGTTGTTGTGTAAGAAGAACAAAAGAAACATAAGAAGAGATCGGAGAAATTACAAGGTGAGATTCAATGATTTTCTGTATATATAAAGGGTAGAATCCACGCCACCGTGCAAAAACGAACCGCCGAAGAGAGTACAGTTTGCACTCATTTGTTAGTTAAAATGTACGCTCATTCGAATATATGTATGTGTGCTGTCGCTGCGTTCGAACACTTTTTTTGATTTTATTTTGGTGAGCATATCACGAATCTATCTTTTTACATCATTGACTGCCTTCCGATCTGGAGGGCGAGGTTGAATCCCCGCGTATGTATTTTACGAATTTTCGAAATTATATATACGTTTATCTGACGCTCTTAAGGTGAAGAAAACCATGGTGGATATATATAATGAGCTGATATGTGATGATGGCATATCATCACCAGCCTATAGCAGCCCCAAATCAGCACAAGGTTCTCCCGCACAAAGCTATAGAGATTGCACAATAACCCACCATCTGAATGACCCTTCTGGTGAAATGGTCGAGACGTCGGCTGCTACAACCAAGGTTTCCGGGTTTCGATCTCCGGGCAGTAGAAACATTTGTGTCCATAAACATGACTGTTTGTTATGGTCTGGGTGTTTTCTATGTATAATATATATGTATTTACAAAAAAATATTTAAGTAAATTTAGCCGTTGTGTACCTATATAATACAGGCTTCACGCCAGTGTTGCCACCTTAGCGCTTTTTGTAGATCTAGCACTTTTTATTATAGGTGAACTCTCTTTTTTTAAAGATTAAGCCCGAAAGATCAATCTAGCTCTTTTTTCACTGTCTCGAAAATGTTAGTAAATATGAAGTTTTCGACATGCTTACAAGTACTATTTCATCGGTCATGATGACATTTTTAGACGAGTAAAAAAAACGCAATGATTATTTCAGCATTTTTGGGACAGAAATCTTTTGACGCTCAATCTACTTTTATTTTTTATTTTCAAACTCAACTCAACAATGTTTTATTCAATAAATCATTACATGACACTTTTGAATCGTCAAGAAGTTATTTTTAATCAGAACTACCACCGGTTCGGGAGGTGTTTATCTACCGAGAGATACCGGCAAGAAACTCGTGTAGTTATTTTTCAAAAAATGGGGTCAACAATGTTCTCATTTCGAGTCAAAATTTATATAATATTATATAAATTTTGACTTATATTTTACAAAATTTATATTATTATTTATATAATATTAAATGTATATTTATTTTATTTATTTTTTAAATAGGTCCCAACAACATAACACACAAACATTAAAAAGTACACAATTTCTTAAAACTTAAGACTAGTATGTATGCCATTAACATGTGTACATAGCATTCACCGATGACAACAGTTTAAATAATTAATTAGAATTACACAAAACTTAATCACGGTCTCTCCGAGATGGTTCAGCAGTTTATATCTGAACACGTGCAGACTATCGCGGAAGATATCAATGTTTGATTCAGAAGCTATTTTCGTTATAATTAGAACAGATTCGTCAATCTAGCCCTTTGTAGCACTTTTTGACGTCCCAAAAAGCTCTTTTTTTAAAACACAGGTTGCAATACTGCTTTACGCTTAGAGACGCTATCTTAGGGCTAACTAGCGCTTTGTGAATGTAAGTAAATATTTTATTTGTTTATAATAATTTGATTTAACGTGCCTTCTAATATTTGTATCGGACGGAAAGACAAAGAAAAAAATTAATTTATTGAAATAAATCTGTTACAGATACTTTTTGAATCGTCAATTCTTGTTATTATTATATTTTTTAATGAATGGACCTCTAGTCTGGAAGAGATCGCTTCAAGCGCTAAGACCCTAAATTGCATTATTTTATTTTATTTATTAAATTTGTATCTTTTTGCTGTGCAATAAAGAATTGTATCTATCAGTATGCGCTTACTACAATTTATTTATGATTTATATAACAGAGTAATCATGGGCAATTTTCTTACTTATATCCCATGACGTGTTTGTAGTTATTTTTGTTGATTATTAATTTCAAATTCTTGCGTTGATAGATGAATACGAATCGCTGTATCTATACTAATAATAAAACTGAAGAGTTTGTTTGTAATAATAAGTTTATTTCTTAATAAAAAGTTACACATTTGTACACAGTGATTGAGGCCACCATTTAAGCAAATAATGCCTGTGCCTGGTGAGGGCTCTTCCATATCCAAAATTTCTTAATTCTAAGTGTGCAGTTAACAACATTAAATATGTTCTTAATCACGATACAAACATTTATGCTCTTACAAACTCCTTACAAAAGTGCGCGTGTGTGTGTGCGTGCGTGCGTGCGTGCGCGTTTGCGTGCGTGCGGGCGTGTGTGTGTATGTGATTATGTGGGTGCGTGAATCTGTGTGTGTGTGCATGTGTACCATCTATCACTTAAATATCAATATATTCTCTGTTTCCTCATAATCAAGTGGCATAAGAAATTTTGTAATTAAACCGTTGCATTCATGCAATGTTTACCTGTATATATTTTCTATTTTGTTAATTACGTTTGTATGAACGAAAGAAATAAAATTTCAATTCAGCACATAATTATTACGAAATTCCAACATTAATTACGTATGGAATTACCTTATGACGTGACAACCAGATATTTGGAATCCCATGCTCGTTTGACCCTGATCAGTTGTGACGTCATCAAGAGATAGTTACTCAGTGCAATGAGTAACAGTTATAAAATGTCGGATATATTTATCGGAAATGATATGACCTTACTGGAAGTTTATACAGAGCGGAAATATGGAAGTTATTTTATTATTTCTAAAATGAGTAATAATAAATTAATGCATTATACAAGCATAATGCATTCATAATTGTTTAAAATTATTGAAAAATGAATGCTCTAATTACTTATATTTTAAATAATAAAAAACAAATTAAGTACTGGTGGCCCTTTGAAACGAATGACAAATTGTTACACTAAAAATGCTCTGTATTTTTTAATGTCATTTGTATAATAAGAGCGTCGGTGGCTCAATTGTGTAGATTGTCGCCTTCCTACCGGGAGCGCTGAGGTTCAAATCCGGACACGTACCAATGTTTTCGAATTTTCGAAATATATGTACGTTATCCGATGCTCTTACGGTGAAGGAAAACATCGTGAGGAAACCTTCATGCACGCCTGCGAAGAGATTCGAAGGTTGTGTGTGAAGTCGTCCAATCTGCACTGGGCCCGCATGGACGACTAAGGCCTAATCAACCCTGTACAGGTAGGCTCGTGCCCCTCGGTGGGGACGTTTAATGAGCTGATGATTAATGTCATTTGTGGAGAGTAAATAAATAAACTTTATTATTATTATAACATTACTTCAATGTAAGAGTAAAGTTTTAAATTTGCAATTATTATGTTGGAATTAATTATTAAAAATCAATTTTATGAACACAAATGACAAGTTGATTATAGGTAGGATTTAGTTAGTACTCGTGATTATTTTGAAAGGAAATAATATTAATTTATTGTAGGACAATGTGCTATGCTTATTAAAAGAACAACAATTCATAATTATTTATGAATTATTGTATACTTGTATTGCTTACCTAAATTAATTAAGCTGTGTGGGAGTTCTCGATCATATACATTCAAAAGCGGCGGTGGCTCATTGATGTGGTCTGTTGCCGTCTGGGTGCAGGTTCAGATTCCACTATGTACAAATATATTTTCAAAATTATATTTACGTATATCCGTCGCTCTTACGTCAAAGGAAAATATCGTGAGGAAACCTCCGCACGCCTGCGAAGAGATTCAAAGGTTGTGAAGCGTGAAGTCGGCCAACCCACACTGGGTCCGCGATGACGACTAAGGCCTATACACCCTTTACGGGTAGGATCGTGCCCCTCGGTGGAGACGTATATGAGCTAATGATAATATTTTCTAAATCCTCTAAACTTAGACTGCCGTGACCTGATGATCAACAAACAGCCGTAACTTGTGTTTGGACGTTATACGTAACTCATTAGTAAGTCAGTAATGTAATAAACAAATACCAGTAACTTAAGAGTTTATTTTTTGAACCTGTGTACAATAAATCTATAAAGAGGTTAGCTCTATAATCACTAATCGAAGGCCATCGCGAAATAACAATAGATCAATTGTTAGTGATCATATTTATCCCCAGCGAGTCCTCAACTCCTCGACCTTCCGTAACAGGTCATTGCTGGACTACAGATTTATTCCACGAAAGGAGTTGCCATTGGAAAAGATTCATAGCAAATCGTACAAAAATATTCTGGGAGAAAACGTGTAGGTACCCTTTTTCCAAATAGTAAAAAAATAACAAAAGACAATCGCTGTTATTTTTTTTATAAAAAGAGGTTGCATATTTAACAACCATAATTTCCTCGATTTTTATATGATGATAAGAAAATCATGAGAACCGAATCGATCCTAATGGGTACTTATACCTTATCGTCTGCTGGTGTTGCTAAGAGGACTAACTAACCAAATAAATATATACACGACTTAATAAGGGCTTTCACGTAGGTTATACAAATATTGACTTGCTAGAAGTCACCCTTAGGGAGGGATAATTAGAAGTGGTTTCATTCATAAGGGAACTTAAGTTACCGATTCGACTTATTGGCAGTGGGCTAG
This sequence comes from Leucinodes orbonalis, assembly GCA_019425675.1. NCBI lineage: Eukaryota > Metazoa > Arthropoda > Insecta > Lepidoptera > Crambidae > Leucinodes > Leucinodes orbonalis. The sequence continues at coordinate 6,009 of PQWD01003598.1, read as the reverse complement.
TCAAGTAAGTCGCAGAACCGATGTCCGTTGAAGCAGACGAATTCTAGAGTGGAGACCGCATCTTGGCAAGCGCAGCGTAGGGTGCCCGGGCCGGAGGACCGACGACTTGCGAAAGGTCGCTGCTGGAGGCTGGATGAGGAAAGCGGAGGACCGGGATATTTACTGAAAATGGGGGAGACCTGTTTTCAGCAGCGGACTGCAACAGGTTGAAGGGAGATTGATATTTTTTAAGTTCATCCGCGTGATGTTTTAATCTCCATGTAGCCATGCTGTGCGGGAAGGCCTGAACTTTGTAGAGTGACGTTATAGGCTGATTTACTGAAAATACGGTCACTTTGTTGCTAAGTATATTACTGAATTTTTTTACGAGAATAAGTTCTTTGAATAACTTCAATTTCTCCGTGTTCCATTTTGAATGAGCAATTTATCACCAAAACGCCTAAATATCAATAATTACTCAGATCACATCCTGATAAAACCACATAAACTGATGATTCTCAGACATCGAAGGCTCTAATATGCGTCAAGTGTAAAACCGAAGGCATTATTCTAATATTATGTCACTAGGCCGTCCAACCCTGTCACCTAATGACGTAGACAACGTCCATATATTCGAATCTCGGTCATGATCACATGCATTTGACATCTACACGTTGTAGCGGTCTGTGAGCGTTTTTTTGCCGCTCCAAGAGTTTTTTGAGCGACCTTGGCGTTTTTTAGACGCGCAACTAGCGTGTTGTCCGCTCAGTGATACGCGCGTCTCGGTTTGGGCGCAACGCAAAGATGGTGGCCGTTTTGAAGTTTGTTTGTGCGTGTTTGTGTGTTAGTGTCGTCACATGTCAGTTTGGTGAGTGTTTGTGGTTGCACTAGAATATGGAATGCGCGAATCATTGGACGCACGTAACAACCCGAAATGCACTTTAATTTAATTCAGTCAAAGTTAATAACAATATGTTAAGACAAAAAAGCTAAAAATAACCGGTTTATAAAAATAAATATAGACTTAACTATCAGAAAATTTAAAAATATATTTAAATTATCGTGACTTTTCATCGGATTTACTCAACATAAATCGTTAATAACTCTTTCCGATCAATTAAAAATACTTTACATTAAATTCAATTAAAAACATTTATTTAAAGATTCTTTTAGACAACAGACTTTTGGTAACTAGAAACTACTTCCATACGTTTATTTATAAAGTTGTGTAAAATATTTTAAAAAATACTAGATATTTTTTCGCCGTGTTTGAATCTGTCAAAGTACCCTCATTCTTAGGTTTATTGTTTCTTAGACGGTCAAAATGTTATCATCGGAAGTCATCTAGATAAAGAATTAGGCAATGCGTCACAAAACAAAGAAAGGTCCCGTTAATTTGGAACATTGACATTAAAAATGTATGACACAAAACTTGGAATTGTTTTAGCCTATGCTAATAACTGCGTATTATAATGACTAACTATATGCTTTATTTACTGACCCATTTAAAAAGTTTAAGGTCTATATTAATTGTAAACAACATTTTTTATAATTCTCGTATGTTAGAACTCATTTAATTTCTCTATTTTAAACTTAATTATTTTTAAATTATTGAGAAAGAGGTTTTCTAAATAATCAGATTTTTCAGTCACTATTATAACTTTAATACCTAGCTTTACCCTAACCGGTGATATAATAATATTGTAATGCAAGGTCGTATCCTTTCTAATGTACACATTCATGACAGCTAAATTATTTTCTTTAATACCGACTACCATAGCAAACAGAACCGTTATCTCATAACCAGCTTTTATTAGATTTACATATATATCCATAACATATTTATCCAATCATAGCATATCATTAAAAGCTTTTTTGTGAGTATAAGAAACTTAAAAGCTACGAACATAGTAATCATGTATCTTACATTCGTTCTTGTTTCAAAACACGAGTGGTCATAAATAAATACACGGGGTGTCGAACCTATGATCCAAGTTGTATAGTGCAACATGGATAAAAGTATCAAAGCGTTGACTACAGGGCGAAGGCCTCTATCAATGAATATGTAATATCATCACAATGATGAGCAACTAACACACGCGTTGAAAACGCAACTTGATGAATCATGAGTGCGTTCCAAATATACGGAAGCCTAAAATGTCTGCTTAAAGTAATGACCGTGTGAACCTCGATTTCCTATCCTTGTTATATACATTAGGATATTATAAATTTAATATAAGTTTCAAATTTTAAAATTCAACTGAATATTTATACGTCTGAACAAATGATTGAAAGTGTTATTTAGTTACATACTTCAAAAATCATTATAAAAATCGTCTACGAATATTTCATAGATAGCGCGCGAATTCTTAATCTGTGGAATATTCTGTAAAAATAAAAATATATGTTAAATTTCCAACAGTGGATCCAAATCTTAGTTTGTCCAACATGTAGCAATTTTGGAGGATTAATCTATATCTAATGATGACAGAAAATATTGTTACATTTTTTAACAAAATATTATTTTGTATATTGTTACCAATGCGGAAATTCAAAACTTCATATTTCGCCTAAATAACGACATTCTCAAAGCTTACACGACGAAGACAACCTTGACTGAGTACGAGTAACTTATAATGAATGCTAAATTCACTTGACGTCTTAGTTTTGATCCAACGTCCGGCAAACATCACAACAATCCTTGAGAGTTGAAGTTAATTAATAAAGCAAAGATACGATATACACTGACCTATTTATAGAACGAGATAATTGAACTTACAACCGTAACACATCAATTTGTCTTTGTTGTGCTTATTATTTTTAGGGTTAATAGAAGTCCTATGTTCAAAACCAAAACGATAAAAAAATTATCAAGTCAAGTCAAGTCACACGAATATTAGAAGAAATTACGTTTTTCCCAAAATGCCATCCCGTGCAATTGTAACATGCCATCATCGCAATGAATCAGTAATTTACACAGAAATATAATAACTTTTCACAGATAAGAACCGAAAAGGAATTGCGACACTGGGGCTGCCTATAAACTTGGCGGCTTGTTCAGTCTAATTGTATTTCGGATGTCTGTGGTACTAATTAATGTTAAAATTATTTAATATATATACTTAAATTGTATAATACTTAGTATCCTAAATTTAAATGTTTTATAATGATGATAACTATGACCAAAATATGCTTTAAAATCCTGATGCACTTATGGTATCTAAATGGAATTAAATAAAACATCTGTGCATTAGGAACAATAGCTTTTTATACAGAAACGATTTAAACGATGTTGTCTGCAGGTAGTTTATACCTGTGCAGCAGACAACAACGCCCTAAGAAAATTGTTCAATTCAAAGTTTCATGAAGTAGGTAAACTAATATACCCGTTTAATAACTTCGTATACCCGTTTAATAACCCAGGGATCATAAACGATCGACAGCCAAACTATCAACAAAATTACCCGCAGAATATACAGTACCAGAACGCGGGTCAAAATCAAAACTTCGGACGATATCCGAATTATCCTCAAAACCAATCATTGTAATAACTTTGCAAATATACTACCTACTCAAGAGCATCGGTTGCAAATGGCCTATCTCGCGTCAGAGTCACAAATTGCTACAATAATTTATTGCACGAAAAATGTACAATTTGTGCACGATTTAGGAAAATCATTCCGAGCACGAGCCAATGTCATGGTCGGACTTGAATGTCAGTGACTCGGCTGTTTCTTTGCTTTACTTAGACCGGTTTTATACAGCTATTGCTAAAAACCACAAAGTTTTAGGAAAAATTCAAATAAAATAACTGAATAAGTTGCGATTTTAGAATATTCAACTAAAAAAAATTCCTTATATTTGTTTTGGCAACCGAGAAAATGTATATTATATTTAAATGATTTTTTCAAAAAGTGGTAAAATATATTATGATCTTAGGCTCACTCGTTCGCTTTAAATTATGGCAGTCCACACAGTTCATCATCATCATCATTACAGCCTAAAAGGATTACTACTGAACGAAGGCCTCCCTAATGATTTTCACGCGGACCGATCCAATTTAGGAATATCTATGTGGTAGAAAGTTAATTATGCGAATGACAAATCAAAAATTTTGCGTTTTTTAATTTTGATGTATGATGATTGTTGTCAAGTTTTTATCTTCAGTATGACAAATTGTGCATTATACAATTATTGACACTATAACAGCAATCCCAGTTACTTTTGATATAAAAAAAAAGTAATAAGTTTGATTTCCAATACGCCAATAAAACCATAAATCATTGTCTGTTCTGTTTAGACACGATAAGTACGATCATTTATAGAAAAACGTTTATATTCCTATTAGGTTTAAACAAGTCTTCATTTATTTTATTTTTATCTCATCAAAATCCCGTTGCGGAACTAACAGCAAACAATACAACTGACTTTATTTCCTCAACTTCGTTGTATGTAAATCCCCAACACTGTAGAATTAACCAATCATATTTCATGTGTATTCACCATAATAACAGATCGTTAGCACTCGAAGCGTTAAATTTACCATAGGTATTCTAATCTTACCCAGTACACTTTTTGTCAGTTTTCAACATTATATCTTTACTTTGAAAAATTATGTTTTGTTTTTTTTACCATATCACATAAAATTAGCATGCTTTTAGCAAACGTGTTCAATTGTTAAATATCCTTTGATTCGCCAGCCCATAAATTCATGTGACAATTATATGCCCCTTTATTGTGTTGAATGTTATTATTGTTTTTTTTTTGAGGACTGCAAAGTCACCGAACATTTTAAATAATTATTTTTAATTAACATAAAAACAAATTAATATTTTTTTATGAATGACAGTAATTTATCATTTAAACCTTCCAAATATTTGAGCATTGTATGGCAAAGTTTAATGTAATGAAATATCGATTTTAGGTTTCTTCCCACAAAGAGAGGACCGTAGATACCCTAACTATCAAAATGGGTTCAATTTCATACCTAACCCAAACAGAATCACTGAAAGGCTCACTGGGATCCTTCAATTTAGACCTGAGAACCAGAACAGCAATTCGGCCTTCGTATACCCGTTTAATAACCCAGGGATCATAAACGATCGACAGCCAAACTATCAACAAAATTACCCGCAGAATATACAGTACCAAAACGCGGGTCAAAATCAAAACTTCGGACGATATCCGAATTATCCTCAAAACCAATTTGGACAGAATCAATACCAAAACCAAGAATTTGGACAAAATCCAAACTCAGGATATCAAAGTTATGAGAACAGTGGCAATGGTAATCCCGTGTCATTCCCAAATAGTCCATCTCAGGTCAATTTCGCAGACAATTCAGATTACACCGTCTACAATGGAAACCAGCGACCGAATATCGATGGAAATAACAACGGAAATAATTACCAACCACAGGATCAAGGTAAACAGACAAAAGACTCCGATACTACTGTTGTAATAATTGAAGTTCCCGATTCTGGTATTGCGGGTGCACCAAGTGATGTGCCAAACACACCTAATGGTATCCAGAAATACCACCAAGTGAAACCCACAATATTCCGCAAGTATTCCTGAGATTCCGCCACAGGAGCTGACAACAGAACCCACGTAGCGCCAAATGGTATACCTGAAGTACCACGAACTCCATACTCTCCTCAGGGGATCCCAGAGATTTCTGCCCAGGAATTGTCTACAACACTTCCTGCACTGACACCAGTCCCTGAAGCGGGAAGAGGAACAATTTCAACTTTGGATCTGCTGGAATATTCCGTAATGTTCTTTAATTGTTTGGGGGACCTGTCATTGTTTTGTTCACTAACTAAATGGTATGTTTTAGGGAATTTTCATTACTAACAAAATGATTGAAACTTCTAGACAGTACTTTCTAAATTTGACTGCAGGGTATATCGTATCCGAATGTTTTGCATGTAAATATTTATGTGTCTCGTTAACTCAATCCGATTGCAATTGTTAATCATCGAACTCTAAATAAATTAATTCTCATCGTGTTTTTTCATCTCTAACCAA